>CAUYON010068076.1:0-36015 GCA_963573935.1 Arctocebus calabarensis | reverse complement strand
AACCTCCAATTCCTGGGCTCAAGTGAGTCTCCTGCCTCTGCCTCCCAAGTAGCTGGGACTACAGGCGCCCGCCACAACGCCCGGCCATTTTTTGGTTGCAGCCGTCATTGTTGTTTGGCAGGCCCGGGCTGGATTTGAACCCGACAGCTCAGGTGTACGTGGCTGGTGCCTTAGCCCGTTGAGCCACAGGAGCCGAGCCAGTTTTCCTATTTTTAATCAAAATCATAACTATACATTTATGGGGTACAATGTGATGATTTGATGTACAACGTGGAATGCTTAAATCAAACTGATTAACATATCCATTACCTCACTTGTTTTTTCGTGGTAAGACATTTTAAATTTAGTTATTTTGAAATGTATCCTTGCATTGTGCACGTGCAAATGCCCTTCCTTGATAGCATCCAAGTTTATCTGAATCTCAAGTCATAATCCTGTAGGCTTGGGGAGTGGGGCTTAGTGACATCCCATTGCACCATCATCCCCTGAGGCATCAGAGGCCACCACAGGATGCTCCATCTGGCCGGTGTGTGGAGGGAGAGAAGGAAGGGGTGGTGGCGCAGGAGGTTTTGTGGGTGGGGCGTGGAACTGGCGTGTCCCCCTCCTCCCACTTCCATTGACCAGAACTTGGCATATGACAAACTGCAGAGGATGCTGGGAAATACATGCCCTGCCATGTGCCAAAGAATAGGAAGTGGGTTTGGGGGGCGTCCTCCCAGGCTCTGCCACAGCCCCTAATTTGGGAGGGTGTAAGTGCCCCACTGAGGGCTGAGAGATAGAAAGATGGTGAGGGTTTGGAGGTCTCAAAGGAGTCCAGGAAGATGAGCAGCAGTCTGACCACTGGGCCTCATGGCAAGGGGAAGCAGTGAGCTGTCAGCACGGGGGACTGTCCCACTCTGTGGCAAGGCCTCCAGCAGTGACGTCTCCCCTAGATGGGCCTCGTCTGCCCTCTCAGGTGTCCTCTCGCGGCTGTGGCCTCCCCTGCCCAGGCTTTCTGTTGCCGACACACCAGCCATAGCTTTGCTTGCTCAGCCTCCCAGTGGTGGAGCGTCAGGGAGGCCTCCCCTCGGCGCTAGGCTGCTGCGTGTGGACGGGCTGCCTTTGAGACCAGGGTCCTCCAGCATAGTCAGCTCCGGCTGGCCGTGGGGATGGGGTAGATGGGGTCACCTGCCAGAGAACATCATCCGGCTCCTTCAGGGCTTATGGCAGGGGTGGTGCCCTGCTGGGCGTGAATTGTCCCCACCAAATTCATATGTTGACGTCCTGAACTCCAGCACCTCTGAATGTGGTCTTATTTGGAAATAGGATCCTTGCAAATGGATTAGTTGAGATGAAGTCATTCTGGGATAGAGTGGACCCCAGTCTGATGACTGGTGTCCTTATGAGAAGAGGGAAGAGGAGGCCACGTGAGGACAGAAGCAGAGCCTGGAGTGATGTACCCCCAAACTAAGGAATAGCCAGGACGCCTGACATCACCCAGACTAGCAGAAAGGCATGGGACAGTCTCCCCAGTAGAAACCGACCTGCCGGTGCCTCCAGAACGTTGACACAAAAAATGCCTGTTTAAGCAGCAAATGAACTTCCTTTAAAAGGGGCCTCAGGACAGTGGGGTGAACCCATGATGGATGTGCACAGGTGGCCACGGATACCAGGCAAAAGCTGGAGTTCGGCGTGAAGGAATTAAGAGCCTTCATTCCAGGTGTCATCTCATTTTCTGGCAATGTCGTTGGTCTCGATGTCGGTCCTAATTCCTGAGAGGAGGGAATATAAATAAAACAGTGGTTAAACATGGGACGGAGCATTTGCATCTCAAAATAGCACCGAGCCCTGGAAGCACAGGTGTCTCCCTCTGTGTAGTCGGGATCTTGACTCGGTGGCCCAGGCCAGATCTCTTGTGGACTGTGGTGGTGAAGGGAGGGATCTGTGAAAAGGTGTCCCTTGGTAAATCTCGAAAAGAAAATGATCCCCATCACCTGCCCCTCAGTCTATCTTAAATATAAATGTGCGTTTTTGCACACCAGGTTTGCAAAGTTTTGTTTTGTCTTAGAAGACATGTAAGTGCTGGGCAGTTTGGGGTTGAAAGCGACCTTCCCGGTGTTGACTTTCTTGCTTGCAGGCAAGGCCTGACCTTGGGGTTGGCCCTCAGTGGTCCTCAGCTGCAAACTGTGAGCTCTGGAGGCCGGGGACCTGTCTGTTCTCCTTGCTGGGGGAGTGCCCAGCACCTAGCTCGTATCTGAGAAAGAGACTCTGAGGCCCTCTCAGCCTTGGTCTCCCTGCTTCCCCCTGCCCATGACACTGTCTGGGTTCAGGTGGGGCACCTCTGTGACAACTTCTTCAAACACACACTGTGGTTCCAGTCTTGGCCCTGGTACTTACTGCCTGACCTTGGGCAGTCTACTCGGCCTCTTTGGCTCTTTGAGGCTTAGTGTTCTTATCGGTGAGATGGGGTAACAGTGAGCTTACACCCCTCCAGTTGGATCATTGTGAGGATTCAGTTTGCAACTGCTTGTAAGGTGTGTGGTGTGCTGTGTTAGGGGCACATGTGGCTGTCATGACTTGGCAGGTGCAGGTGCTGGTGTTGGTGTTGCTTGGGCACACGGAGGGGCCGATGTATAGCCTGTGTGCATACAGGGCTGTTCCTCCTGGCTAGGGGACCTCTTGGGGCTGAGGTGCCTTGGTCTGAGCCTCGCTGTAGCTGGGCAGCCCAGCTTCTTCTGTGAGGCTGCCGAGGCCTGGGCTTGGAGGGTGAACCCCAGCAGGGCAGTGGGGAGGGTCTGCAGACAGCATCGATGGGGAGGCCAGTCTCCGCCGTTGCGCCTCTGTTGGGAAGAGGCTGTAAGATCCTGCCTTCATCTTTCGCAAGTTATGCTGGTGGCCCCAGGTGGGCGTGAGTTTTTATGGGTGAGCCATCTGTGTGTGTGAAGGAGTCCATTCTGAGAAAGAAAGAAATGGGAACGTACTAATTTGCAGAATGGAAACTAGTGACATTAGGCAGTGTGGGGAGAGCGGCAGGCAGAGGGGGCTCTGCGCAGCTCAGATGAGGCAGAGAATGTGCATGTCCTGCCGGCCAGCTCAGGACGCTGGGCTCCCCCTGGGTCCTCCCTCTGCTACGTCTCTGCTCCTGGCCGCCGGATTTCACTGGCCAGATGTCCCCCGCCTCGCCACTCCTAGCCACTCCGGGCTCTCTGGCCTTCCACCAGCCTCTGTCCGTGAGATCAGCCCAGACACAGGGCTGGAGGAAGGCCTGTATCCCTGGGGACAAAAGGAGGGCCCTAGCCCAGGGTGGCTGGGACAAACTAACATTATACTGTTTTCCTGATTGGGCAGCTCTGAGCTGCTCCCCTCTCATCCTGCCCCTTCCTCCTAATTAAAGCAACTCTTACTTTCCCCTCCCCCCATTGTAAAATTAACGTGTAATCATTAGTAGAAACACATTTAAAACTATAGCGGAGGGAGGAAAACAACCCCGTAGCCCCCCATCAGGACAAACGTATGGTAGTACTGGTGGCCCCCTCCAGATGGCCAGAGGGTTTTTTCCCCCTCAAGACAGAAACATTTTCAGAAAATGCAGCCCTTTGAGAAGATACTTTAGTAATCTGCCTTTTTATTTTGTGCTACGTTGTGACCATCTTAGTGTTAGTACGAACTGTTTTAAACGTGGGGTTTTGGAATAGGGCAGATGCCACACACTCAAGAGGAAGGGCTACAGGGACTGACAGCTTCCATCCAGATCGTGGCTCTGCTGCTTACAAGGTTTGTGACGAGGGACAAGCTACTTAGCTTCTTATTGCCCCTGTCTACAAAATGGGATAATGATGGATGAGAGCGAGTAAAAGATCTTGACATGGGGAGGTGATCCTGGGTTACCTGGGTGGTCCTAGCACACCACAAGGGTCTTAGAAGAGGGAGGCAGTGAGAGGGTCACAGTCAGGGGCAGGTTGGAAAGTGGTACCTTGCTGGTTTTAAAGATGAAGGAGAGGACCAAGGCACAAGGAATGCAGATGGCCGGAAAGACTAAGGGAACTGATCTCTCCAAGAGGATCCAGGACAAATGAGCCCTGATGGCACCTTGGTTTTAGCCCCGTGAGACCTAATGAGGTTTGAATTTCTGATCGCCAGAACTGTAAGATAATAAATTTGACTTAAGCCCCTCCACTTGCGGTAATTTGTTATAGCAGCAATACAGAACTGATACTCGATCCTAGCCAACTTACACAGGTTGTCATGTTTGCTTTGGATCTTTCTTGTTTTTAAGAAATAAAATGTAAACATAGTTAAGTCCTCACGTGTAGAACCTTCCCTCCCTTGAGAAACCGGTATCATGATTGAATAATTATCATTCCCATGCATTTTTTTCCATTTCAAAGGTTTTCATTTATAATTGACATATATAGGTTTTGCAGGTATAGGCAAGAGAATCACTCAAACTCAGGACTTTGAGGTTGCTGTGAGCTATGATGCCACAGCGCTCTACTCAGGGTGACTGAGTGAGACTCTGTCTCAAAAAAAGAAAAAGAGAAATTACCTGATACACATCCCTTGAGGAATTTGCATTTTTGCTTGATGCCATGTGGCTTATCCACATTGATCTCAGCAGCTTTATTTTAATGCCCATGTGCCCTTTCACTCAAGTACACTGTGATAGGTGGATCTGTAATTTTGATGCTGGACACTCGGGTCATTTCTACTTGTGGAAATCTCCATTTCAACAAATACGTCTTCCATATTGTTTTAAATGAGTATTGGGTATTTAAATGAGTTTTAAATGAGTATTTGGTTTAAATGAGTATTGAGTATTTAAATGAGTTTTAATTGACCATTTGGTTTTTAAACAACAACCAAAAAAAAGTAAGATGGAAATTGGATTTTTTAAAACCAAAAAAATAAGGTGGAAATTTCATTTTTTGGGTGTTATGTGGTTTTGTGTTTTCCTATATCCAATTTGATCCTGGGAATATTTTTATGGCTCAATGTTAGATGTAACGTTGGTAGTTTCCATAGGATAATTTTTGTTTGTTTTTGAGACAGAGTCTCACTGTGTTGACCTTGTAGAGTGCTGTGGCATCACAGCTCACAGCAACCTCAAACTCTTGGGCTTAAGCGATTCTCTTGCCTTAGCCTCCTAAGTAGCTGGGACTACAGGTGCCTGCCTCATGCCTGACTCTTTTTTGGTTGTAGTTGTCATGTTTGGCAAGCTCAGGCTGGGTTTGAACCCACGTACAGGCGCCGAGCCCATAGGATAAATTTTTAAAAAAATTACTTGGAGGAAGGAAAGGTCATGTGGTGGGTTTGGGCAGTGCGTTCATGTTCCCCAGGAAATTGCAATGAATTTTACACCCACCCTCCATCTTTGCCAGGGTCTGGGCATCTATTTTTACTGACGTGAGCTTCACAGGCAAATGCAAGGTCTTGTGAGTGTGGTTTGTGCTTCCCCCTCCTGCTGGTTTGATGTTTATCCTGGCCTGGGTGTGGATCTCGCCGCCATTTGGGATGGCAGGAAAACTTTCCAGCCCTCATTTAATCCTCATGCAACCTCATGAAGCTGCAGTTTTCCAAGTGGTCTCAAAGGGAAATGTGATGTTGAGGGAAGTCTAGTAACAGTTCAAGGTTGGCAGCTGAGATTTGACTCTGGTTATTCTGACTGCTCAGCTCATGCATTTGTTGGTGCAGGACGTCTTCTGGTGCATGAATTGGGTGCCACTCAAAATAAGGCTTTGAGCAACCTTCCATTTTGAAGTTGGTTCCAAAAAACGAATGGCTGTGTGGAGTTACTGAACAGACTTTGGTCTGGAAGGAAAAGACTAGAAGCCAGTTCTTAGTTTGGTGGTATCTTATTCATCTCTGTGCTTCTAGCTTCTGGCATCAGGTGCCCCCAGGAGATGCTTGATAATGTGTGTTGAATGTAAAACTTGCACTTTGGGCTACTATTTTTCTTTCTTTTTTTGAGGAGGAATACAAAGATTTTGTTTTCATTTTTGCAAACAACGGCTTCATTTAAATATAATTCATGTATCACATACTTCACCTACTGAAGTATACAATTCAATAGTTTTTACTGTTATTTTAATGTGTTGTTACAAAACATTCACAGTCAATTTTAGAATGTTTTTGACCATCCTTCCCCAAATCCTATGCTGTTTAGCTGTCACCCTACCTCTTCTCCACCCCGACAATGATGGATTCACTTTCTATCTCTATAGATTTGTCTGTTCTGGACACTTAATATAAGTGAAATCACTCAGTATGTGTCTCTTACTGACTTCTTTCACTTGCCATAACTTGAAATTCATCACATTGCAGCATGTATCCTCATTCCTCTCTACGGCTGAGTCACGTTCCATTGTATGAATAGACTACATATTTTTTGGTGGAGGCAGGGGTCTCATTACGTTGCCCAGGCTGGTCTCAAACCCCTAAGCTCAAACAACATCCTGCCTCAGCCTCCCAAAGTGCGGGGATTACATATGTGAGCCACTGCATCTAGTCTGAAAAGCCCACATTTGGTTTATCTGTTCCTCATTTGATGGAAATTTAGGTTGTGTTCTTGTGTGCGTGTGGTTATTGTGAATGATACTGCTGTCAACATTTGTGTACGAGTTTTTGTGTGAACGTGTTTTCATCTCTCTGGGTTGTACTGTGTACCTGAGAGTGAGATTGCTGGATCATCTGTGACTCTGTTTAATCATTTAAGGAATTGCCAAGAGTGTTTTCCCAAGCACTGTTCCATTTCCATTCTGGTAGCAGCATACGAAGACTCCAACTCTCCGTATCTTACCCGACATTTGTTGTTATCTATCTTTTTGATTATAGCCTCAAAGCCACCTCCGAACACCCAGTAGGGGAGAAGTTATAGGGTATTTCGCTGTGGTTCTGATTTGGATTTCCCTAATGTTTGTTGCTCAATTTTGAATAGAATTCATCATGTAATTTTTAGTTGATACAACAATGTCCCTGTAAATGCTCACTTTCTGGGAACAGAGTCCTGTCTTTTCCTTTTCCTTTAAGCACTGACATTTGGCCCAGGCTTGGTGCCCACGATGAGGTAAGCGAGGGAGGAGACTCTGGGAGCCTTAGAATAAAGAAGCACGTGGCTTGGATTAACAGGCCCGTGCTTCCTGGCTTGCGTCTAGAACCATAAATCTGAACCATTACTTCTGCTATTTGGAGGGAAAAAGGACCCTTTTTGAAGGTGGTAACCTGGCTTCGTTTACTTAGGTGATATATGGGTTTGTCTAGATATTTCAGTGTAGTATAGCAGATTTTTCAACATTTCTAGGTTTAATATCTCAACCCAGGGTGTCCCTGTTTAGAGATCCTTTTCACAGAGCCCTGGAAGTGTGTACTTCTCAATGCCCACTTGAGCTTCTGTGTTTTCTATGTGGCCACCGGCCACCCCCTAAGAGGAGTTGGGATAAATAACATTAGAGACTGCTGTAACATCAGGATGGGGGAACATACTTGAAATTCGGGAGCACCTTGAAGGCATAATAATTATTGCACTTACAGATCATCTACTGTGTGTCAGCCATGTGTGCTGAGTGCGACATGTATGTGTCTGTGAAATCATGTGTATCGATATTCATGTGTGGTGTCTAGTCATTACCATTAGCCTGTGAGTTTTGCTAATTCTACTGATAAATAAAGGAAGCTTGAGTGACTTGCTCAAGGTTCCCAAGCATTTTAGAGAAATGATATCAGACAATTTTCTCCAATCACATGTGCCGCAAAACCTTGAGGTTAAGAGATGGAAAAGACAAGCCAGAGAAAATGTTTGTAAAACACACAAGCTGGTAAAGGACTGTCTCTAAAATAGACAAAGAACTCTTAAAATTCAACAATAAGAAAACAACTCAGTTAAAAAGTAGAGGAAAGATCTCTCTCCCTCTTCCCCCATCCTACTCAGAAAGTTTTACCCATCCATCGTTCCATCCTGGAGTAGCCAAGGCCAGCTGCTTCTGGACTAGTGCTGTCCAGTGGAAATACAACATGAACCACCAATGTCAGTCAAGTGCAGTTTTAAATTTTCTAGTTACCACATTCATAAAAGAAAAAAGAATGGGGTGAAACTGGTTTTAACAAAATATTTTCTTTAGCTTGATAGATATATCCACAGTATTATTACTTCAACATGTACACAATAGAATTATTAATGTGATATCTTACAATTGTTTGAGGGCCAAGTCTTCAAAACAGTGTATATTTAATATTTACAGCGAATTTCAATTTGGACCTATTCAATTCCAAGTGCTTTAGAGCCACATGTGACTGGTGGCCAGTGTACCGGACAGTGAAAATCTAGAATATACCTCTCTTATCCTTTGTATTATCCACTTCTTGTTCCACGAGCTCAAAGATTTTCTCTGCATGGCAAGTGCTATGATAATCTTGAGACCTCTCCCTGCTTGGAGAGGTCAGATGGCTTTAATTTTCCATGGAGACTGAAAGTGTAGAATTATGCATATTTCCTAGCTTTGCTGTCTGCCGGGGCATCTGCCCCAGATCTAGGTTTGACAGCTCATTGTGGGGTCTCAGCATCTAGCTCCAGCTTCACTTCTGCATGTTACGGGTAATCACAGTAGAACTTCTTCCTGGGGGCTGCCTGTATCCCAGGCAGCACAGCTCAGCTTGCAGCTGTGGGGCTTCTGTGACACTTGAGGGTCTGGAGTCTGCGCCTGTCACATGACCATAGGACAGCCTGCAGATAAGTGACACAGGCTCATGCCTGGTCTTGCAAATTGTAACTGAGTAAATTACAGGTATATGGAGAGAAACAGAGCACCAGGTAGGGGATCATGACGGTCAGACAGGGGTCGAGGCACAGAAGGCTTCACTGAGAAGGCATTTGAGCAAAGACTTGGAAAAGGTGAGGGCAGGGCTGTTTGGATATGGGGGAAGTGTGTGGTCATTATAAGAAACAGCCAGGGCAAAGCCATTGAAATGAGGCGTGTTCTGGGAACAGGGTGATGGGACAGAGTCAGAGGAAGCAGGCCTGGGGCCTGGGGCTTTGGAGGACTCATTAGCACTCAAGCTTCCCCCTAGGAAGGTGGGAGATGCCGTGGCCCTTCTGGCTGCTGAGTTGAGGGGGGCCTCTCCTGTGTCGTCCTTTTTCCATTCCAAATAAGTCTCCAGGTTTGCATTTCAAGTCCGGTCAGATCAGTGAATCTCCTTCATGATCCCAGAGGGCATCTGCTCTCCAGCTCAGGGCCAGCAGGTCATGCATGAGTGTCCCAGCTCTGCTACCTACCACCCCGTGACCTTGAACAAACCTCCCCTGACTCCTGCTTCCCTTCTGCTAAGTGGGATTGTCGCGGCATGCTCCTAAGGCTCCTGTAAGATCCAGGGAGAAATGAGCGGCGCGTAGAACTGCCCAATGGAGGTGAGAGACGTCTACCTGGTGTTTTAGGCACATGCTTGCTTAACTCTCACCAGGTCCTCTAAACAATTATATTCCCCTTCTACGGGTGAGGAAGGAGTGTGGGAGTTTGTTCTGTGTAGCTCGTGGGGTGGAGGGGAAGGCAGTGCTAGGCCAGGCCTTGGTCACCCTGAGTCTGTTAGTGACCCGTTGGCTTTGTGGTTTTGTGGAACAGAAGCTGTCATGGACACTGTTGGTGCCTGACCTTGTGACCTGGACACACATCACTGTGCACCAGAAGCTGCTGGCTGGAAACTCCTGCAGCTATTGGTGAGAGCTGCTTCCAGCCTGTGGGGCGGGCTGGACCACGGGAACTGGGGAGTAACACCTCCAGAGGCAGCCTTGGCCCATGCGAGCTTCTTGGGCAGTACCCCAGCTCCCTCGCCCTTGGTCAGGATGATCCTGAGGCATGTTCTGCACCAGCTTCCAGGGTTCCCCAGTGAGTTCAGACTCCATTTGCCCACAGGATGAATGACAGACTTGGTGACATACCCTGTATAGGCTGTGTCCCCTTCTCCGTCTCTCACTGTCCCACTTTCCTGCCAGTGAGTCCTGGGATCCCTCCCACATAAACTGCCTGCACCTACTCCTTGTTTCAGGGTCCGCTTCTGGGGAAATCCAGATGAAGGCATAGAACCCCCGCCACCCCGTGAACTTGAGTCAGGAAACTGGGACTAGAGCTGGGCTGCTCTGGGACATACAGTTGTCTTTGTTTTCAGTGGAGAGAGAGAGAGAGAGAGAAAGAGTGTGTGTGTGTGTGTGCGCGCGTGCGTGCCACACGTGTCTCTTTCTCCTTTTGCTCCTGATTTGGTCAGCCTTGTCACTTCTGTCCTGGTGTTAGAAAGTTTCTGATGGCCCAGTTACTGTTGCCCTCAGCAGAGCCAGAAGTTTTTGATAGGTAGTATCAGAAACCAGCTTAAGTAAAAGAGAGAATTTACTGGAAGATATGGCCGAGAAGGGTACTACTTCCCAGGGAGCAGACATGACCGTCTTTCTCTCTCTCTCTCCGTCTCATGCCAGGCTTTCCATGTGATTCTTCTTTTGCGCAGGCTGAGCTCATTTACAGAGCACAGTGTGGCCATGGACAGCCCCGTGAGAGTGCATCTTTCCCTCCAAGCCCCAAACGAATACTTGCGGCTGTTCTGTGGTCCTTCACGGTCATGCACAGAGGGGTGAAGAATGTGGTCTACATACGCAGGCCCTGCCTTTGTGTCTCAGCCATCAGACTGCAAACGGGGGTCCTTTTCACGATCTATTTAGCATCACATTTTCTGCTCTTTTGTTATTCATTCATTTGGTAACTACTTATTGATCAGCTACTAAGAGCAAGGAGCGGTACTGAGTTCTGATCAGAAAAGGACGTGGTCTTCAATGTCACAGATCTTACTGTGGTGGGAGGTGAGCAGATCAGTTGGTCAGATATTTACACGAGTGCATTTATAATGAAAACGATGGTAATTTTTGCTTCTCTCTAAGAAGGACCATGGGAGGTTTTATGCCTGATGGGAGCCTGGGAAACAGCAGCCAAACTGAACCGTGGTCCCAGAGGCTGTGCTTTGTGGCCTAAGGCCACATCTAACCGGAAGAAGTATACACATGTCCCGGAAGAATGTGTGTACTTCTTGGAATGACCCCAAGGTGGTCAGTGTGTGGGGGAGGTCATTTGGCTTCACAGTGAGAGAGGTTTGGGAGTTGAACAAGCCTGGGTTTGACCCCTGGCTCTGTCTTTCTGTCAGTGTGATGCCTGACTTGGGCCTCAGTGTTCGCATCTGTAAAGTGGGCACGGGGTGGTTCCCTCTGTGGGTTGGTGTGCAAAACCTTTAACTCCGTGTGCAGTCATAGCACCTTTGTTGGCTGTATCACCCAGAGGGTGTGGTTTTGCTAAACGGGGTCCAGGACTTTCACCCCCCATCGTGGGAGGAAGGGGATGGCTGTTCCAGCGTCAGTCTCCCAAGAAAACAACGTCCTCCCTAGGTCTGGAAACGGCCTTTGGGGATGGAGTTCCAGGTTTCTGTTGCTATGTGAGGAAACATAGCACAACACAGGGGCTTAAAACAGCAATTCTGTGGGGTGGGAATTTGGCAGGACTCAGTTGGCTGGTGGTTCTGTCTCACCTGGAGTTGATGGGGGGCCCTCACTTGGATACATTCAGCTGGTGGCTGGGCTGGAGGTTCCAAGAAGGCTTTCTGGGCCCTCAATGGTCCTTTGTGTGGTGACTCTCCCTGCCCCCTTCTGTGGTTAGTCTGGGCTTCCCCATAGCGTGGTGGTCTCATAGTGGGGGGCTCCTCTGAGGTGGCTTCCGTGTGGGATAGCAGAAGCCATGTGTGGTCTGAAGGTTTAGATCTGCACCTGGTGGTTCCTTCTGCATTCTGTTGGTCAAAACAAGTCACAAGGCCGGCCTGGACTCCAAGGAATGGGAATTGATTCTACTTCTTGATGGAAGAGTGGTGGACATTTGGGGTCTTTCATCCTCCAGAGGTGGGGATTGTGGTAGCCAGGGGCACCTCTCTGGGCCTTGACCTTGGAGGTGCTCAGTGGTCTGGAAGGCAGCTCTGGTGGGTGGGATTTTATGAGGGTACCTTCTCTGAGGAGAGAGCATGGGAGGTAGGGGATAAGAAGCCCAGGCCAGGGTCTGTTTGCTTCTGCCAAACCTTTGAGGCTAGGGTACAAATGTCCTAAAGTATAGTGGGGGGAATGAACCCAGGCGAGGGACAGATGTCACCTTGCTTGTTTTCTAGTTATTTTACTGTTCTCTCCAGGGGATAATGAAGTCTTTTGAAGGGACCTGCGTATTCTAGCTGAAATAGGACTGGGATATAGCCTGGGACCAGAGCATTCAGAAGGGGAGGAACCCCTTGGAGGTCAACACAGTGCGGGTGGCAGGGATTGGACTGAAACTTACCCAGAGGGTGTGATGCTCAGGGGGAGTCGGGGACAAAGACCTAGACTTCTGTCCTGGCCCTACTGTTCCCTTGCTGTGTGACTATAGGCATTTGATTTAACCTCTCTGACCCTCAGCTTTTTTGTCTATGCAGTGGGGATCATAATGACACTTTCCCCATAGGGTTGGGGTAAAGGTTGAATGAGGGAATGCACACCAGATGTGTATAAAACTGTGGTATAATACACTTAAGGGTTTGGCCCAGAGTAAGTGCTGACAAAACGTCAGTTGCTAAAGAAGTTATTACGTAGTTATTTGTATTATTATCAAGACTACTTGTTTGAGTAGTTGTTCCAGCCTGGCCAGTCTTCCAAGATTGAGGTTAATTTTCAAACGTTTCTTTTTTCCCCCAGTTATGAAAAGAATCTGTAGTCATGGTTGACATATTTGGGAATTCAGAAGGCTTAGAATGAAGAACCTGGGGTGTCACCTTCTGGAATGATCACTAGTGCTGGGGGTGCTTATGAGAAGGAGGAGGCTTTACTGTACATGGAGGCTTACTGGACGGTGAAGGGGGGGTCTTTCAGCTGATGGTCCTCAGCTCTCTCTAGTGGGCCCAGGCCAGGGCATGGGGCTCCTATTCCTTGTCTGGGGCTCTTGGCCGCAGCAGGTTGGTGGCTGGAGACTTCTGCTCGGTGGAGGCTCTGATTCCCAGAGCAGAATATACAGCTCCAGGGTGTGACCCAGGGCCCTGTCCCTCCAGGGCGAGACCTCAGGCTGAGAGATGACCCTTCGGGGGCTTCCTAATTTATATCTTTGAAACTGCCAAGGCTGGTGGCTATTTTCTCCTCATCCCACCCTACAGTTCTGTTGACTACTCAGCCTTTCCTGTGGGGTTTTTCTGGACCTTTCAAAGGCCAGTGGGCTCCAAAGCCATTTGGAACACAAGTCCCTTTCAGCTGCTGAATGTGGGAGAATCTGGTCCCCAGGCAGGCAGCTCCTTTGAGTCTGGTGTTCTTGGTGGAAAGCTTGGCATGTCTCTTAAAATTAGCCTTTAGCTCCTCACTTATTAGGCATAACTCAGTCTGGGGCCATGAAGAGGGCCACTTGGTAGGTCTGATAGGGGACTTTCAATACTCCACTGTTGAGAACCAGGAGTGCCACTATGCAGTCATCATTGCTGGGGACAGACTCGGACGTCTAGGGTTACATGTGGGTTCTGCCTCGGTCCAGGGTTGTTTCTGGCTGGGCTGGGGTCCTCTCTGAGCCCTGGGGCTTTTTGTTCCCAGCCCCACTGCACAGCTACCAATTTAGTGTCCAGCAGATGCAGGCCCTGTGAGCCTTAGATGCTGGGAAGGAGGAGAAGAGCCACGGCATGGGCCTTCTCATGAACGTTGCAGGCTGGTGGGAAGAGACAGTTGGTAAATGGAAGGTGAAGACAGCAGAAGGGAGGAAGAGCCCCCCAGGCAGAGCAGGGCTATGCCTCAGTCTCCCCCTGTGTACAGCTGCAATGATGTTAGCACCTGTGTTGTTGGGCAGTTGTGATGATGGAATGAAACCTCTACTCTCATTAAACACCAAAGGCTGGTTTAGATGTTATTCTTGTTATTATTAGGACTAGGCAGGAGTCTTATTTTCCCCTTTGGGAGACATGTAAGAAAGGGTGTTTGTATACGTATCACCCCTGCCTGGATGTTTGTGTTTCCTTCTGTTGTTTATTTCCGTGTCTTCTGGAGGTTTTTGTCTTATTTTTCATTAAAGGGTATGTTGCCCTCCACACTGTCTTTGTCTGTTCAGCCAGATAAAATACCACAAACTGGGTGGCTGCTGGGAAGTCCAAGATCAAGGTCCCTGCAGATTTGGGGTCTGATGAGGGTCTGCTTCCTGGTTCACAGGTGACTGGCTTCTTGCAGTGTCCTTGTGTAGTGCAAGGGGTGAGGATGCTCCCTGGGGCCTCTTGTTGAAGGGCGCTAATCCCATTCATGAGGGTTCCACCCCTGTGGCCTAATCACCTACCAAAAGGCTCTTCTCCTAATGCTACCACGCATGGGACTAAGTTTCAACATATGAATTTTGGGGGGACACAAATGTTCAGATACTAGCCCTGTCCCTCCTTCCCAGCTTCCCCAGTTGGGGGCTCAGTGCTGGGCTGGGAAAGAGGAGGTATAAGGGCTGTGGCTGGGGTGCCCTTTCTCCCTGTTGTCACCATCCTAAGCCCCTCCTGGAAGGGGCTCAAGAGGACAGCTGGCCTCCTTGTAGAGGACCACTGGGCTGCAGTATGGGTAGAAGAGCTGCCCAGCTGGGGGCAGTGGGGGCAGAGACGTGGCGTCCCAGGTTCAGAAGGGAACATGCTGCTGTCACCCTGACAATGAACATTCTCAGAACTAGCTTTCCTACCCAGTGCACCTGGGCTGGATCATGGACCCTGCTGTACGTGGGGGTTCTCTAGTTCCCTGTTGTTTCTTCATTTGCACATGGGCCCACACACATGAGCCACTCCCCCACCAAAGGCACACCCACGGATAGCATGTCATCTAGAATAACACCACTGTTCTTGTCTCTATAAGGCCACTTAGGGTCTTCGAGAGGTCCTATTCAAATTTATATTTCAGTAACTCTGGTTTTTTGGTGCTGCAAGATCGTGAGAGGCTTTCTGGCTCTGTTGCTAAGTTTGAGGGTGGGCTGTGCCCCAGAGTGGTACCTGGTGTCTTTCTGTGTCTTCGGCAAATGAGAAGTGGGCAGTGTTGATACAGAGGCACAGTTGGGTGGCTGCAGAATGGATGTATCAGTCAGGGCCACTCAAAGAATTTTGTTATTATAGACAGAGGCAAATGTAGGTAGTGGCTAAGGACCAGCACTCTGGAACCACATAGTCTGGGTTCAAATCCTAGCTCTGCAACCTTAGGCAAGTTTCTGCACCTTTCCGAGTTTCTCTTTCTTCATCAACACAATGAGGGTAATTGCAACAACTATCTTACACATTGTGGCAATTATCTTTTTTCAAGTGAGTTAACTCCTTGAAAAGGTTCAGTTTCTTGCACACTGTGGAAGGGCTGAATAAATGTAAGCAATTATTATTTGTCACTGCTTTCAGTGAGGCTGGAAGGTCCAAATTGGCTTCACTGATGTAGCCGACAGATGGTGGAGGCTGGGGGCCTCTGTACTCCATGTGGCCCTCACCCTCCAGCAGGCTAGCCCAGCTTCTGAGTGTGGCGGTCTCAAAGAAACATTCTAAGAGAGAGAAGGCAGGATCCTGAGGTCTCTGGAAGTCTGAGCTCTGAAAATTGCACAATATCCCTTCTGTGCTGTCCTATTGTGGGTCAAAGTAGGTCAGAAGGGCAGCCCACTTTCAAGGAGGTGGAAATAGACTTCTTGGTGGGAGGAGCTGTCAGATGTGATGGCTGTGCCCTTCAGTGTCCCACGGCATCCTCTTTATCCATTATTATCTTGAGTGAGACGGTCTGTCCCCTTGTGCAAGGTGCTAGAGTGGTTTGACTGCCCCTTGTCAATTGTGTTTAGCATTGCTACAGCTTCAGTGAACACAGCTGGTAAAAGAGAAGTTCTCACACTGCACCTGCCCTTGGTGAAGACTTCAGGAGTGTGTGCACAATAGCAGAGGGTGCACGTGATTCTCTCACTTAGCGCATGTGCTGGTTGTTTACTGTGTAGGCCCAGGCCTGGGTGGGCAAACATGAGACACAGCTCCCTGTCTGCATGAAGGATACAATCTACTGCCCTTATTCCTTGGGGGAGAAGAGGGATAAGTGGACACTTGGGGTTTATAGCAAAAACCCTAAAGGAGAAGTCAGATTCAAGGAGGGAAGGGGCGAGAGGGAGAGACCTGGTTGTCATCCACTCTGTTCCTTCCTATCACGTGACCTGGCCTCAGTTACTTCCTCTCTGTGGGTCCACGTCCCCTGATGTGCAGGGTAAGGATTACAACACCTACTTCACAGGGTTGTCTTGAGGACTCGGTGAGCTAGTGTGTTAAGCTTTTACTCCGGTAGGATCGCTTCCATCCTGTGTGCCTCAGTTTCCTCCTGGGTGAGGTCCTTCCTGCTGGCATGAGTCTGTGGTTTGCTCAGCTCCTCACTTCCCGCCCCTCAGTCTGGAATATACTAATGAGAATTGGTCTTCCCTTCGTTTTGGGAGCTGTCATACTGGGAATCACTTATATTTCAGTGGCTATTTAACGCCCCCTCCCTTACACTGTCATCCCGTGGAAGGGGGGCTGTGTCTGTTCCGTCCATGGCTCTGGCATCTTGCACGATGACGGGCACGCAACAGATGTGCCATAGACTCACAGTGGGTCAAAGCCGTTTTCCCTCTTTGGCTTGTGATTACTCATTAGGTGCGGTGGGATGGAGCTTCAGGAGCCATCTGTTTGGTGAGGGCCGTGTTTCTGGTGGTGTCAGCGGTCTGGACAATGGGCAGGCCAGAGCCAAGGGGCTGGGCATGTCCTCTGTCAGATACAGCAGGAATGGCTGGGGTAGCCTTCATGAGGATGCTCCTTGTCGTGAGTTCAGTGGAAGCAGAGGGATGCCTCCCGCACACCCTGCCGTAGGGAGGGTGTGGAAGGGAGTTCCATGGGAGTGGGTGTGCGGATGGGAGATTTGCTTCCTCTTCCATAAATTAGTGGGAATGCATGGAATTTTTTTCTGGAGTGGGAATCTTTGAATCAGAAATAGAAATAAATAATAGCTTTTAAAAGTGAGAACTTAAGAGTATTCGTGATACTATCATTTTAGTTTATCCTTCCAGGCCCCTGGTGTAGCCATAACTCCATGCGTTTACAGATAAGGAGGCTCGGAAAGGTCTAATCTCTTGAGCTGCAGAGTGGTGGCAGAGTTGGGGTCCGAATCCTGGTCTGACCGACGCTGGGCTTACTGGGGGTGGGTAAGGCCATGGAAGATGAAGACCTTGCTGGGAACAGGGCTGCTTCTGGACACGCTGGGGGTGGGTGGTGGAAGGTGCTCTTTGTCCTTCCTAGGGCCAAACTGGTACAGAGTTGGAGAGATCCTTTGGGCGTTGGGAGCTCTGAGGTCACCCCACCACTGTTCATTCCTTTGCTCGTCTCTGACACTTTATCTGATAGCAGCCTTGCCGTGCAAGGAGGGGGCCCTGTGAGTCCCTCTGTGCATCCAGCCTTGATTCATGATTCAGCCTTAGGGCTGAGCTAGGAGCACCTCCTGCCTCCTTGCCCAGCACTTTTGATCCTTTCCTGGGGTGGGAGGTCATTCCGACCATCTCAACAACGCTGGACTCTAGCCAATCTTAGTTTTTAAAATTACATTTATGTGATTTTATTTTCTCTTATAAGACAAAGACATATTCATTCTAGAACCTTTGGAAAAATATAGGAAAACACAGATAAAAGGAAAATATCCCCCACTGCCTACCGTCCAGGGATCAGTGGAACCAAACTGGCATTGTGTTACTTTGTTATGAAGATGTTGTTCCATCTTTAAGGGATATGACCTTCCAGGAGATGGACGGGGTGTGTGTGTGTGTATTTTAAAAGACTTTTAAAATAAACCTGATCAAGATCTGATTTATGTGCCATAAAATTTCCCCATTTTAAGTACGTGGTTTAATGCATTTTGACCTGTGTACCCTCCACCCTAATCAAGACAATAGTTCTATTGGCCCAGAAAGTTTCCCCATGTTTCTTCGCAGTCAGCAGCCACTCGGCACTCACATCCTTTGCTCCAGGCCACTTAGATCTACTTTTTGTCACTTGAGGGCTGTTCTTTTGTTTTAGAATTGCTTATAAATGAGATCATACAAGATGTGTTTTGCATTCACCTTCTTCTGCATAACATTGAGTTTCACCTGTGTGGTCAGCATCAGCAGTGTTTTTTCCTTTTCTGGGTAGTATTCCAGTATCCTCATATATCACTGTCTACCCATTTTGATAGGTGACTTTGGCCAAGTCCGTTTCCCCTTCTATAAAATGAGGGAAAATATTATCCAGTTTCTTGGATTATTGAGGATTAAATGAGTTAATATGTGAGTGACTAGAAGAATGCCTGGTGCACAGCAAGTGCCAAATGCATGTTGATAGTATTAATTCCTACGTGGTTTATTAGCTCTTAATGTGTAACAAACCAACCCAGAACTTAGTAGCGAATGTTGGAGGTGTTTCCAGTTTGAAGCTCTTTTGAATAATAGGATGGGCGAATAAAACAATAAACATCGCACGTGTGTAGTAGGGCAGCCTTGATGGCTGTTGCCTTCGTTAAGGGGTCAGATGCTGTGTGTCTTGGTAGGACAACAAGCAGCCAGTGCCGCTTCTGAGATGGGTGGGTTTTGTTTTGAGGTGCGTTCTGGGGGCTCCCAGCTGCTCAGTGCTGGTTCTATTTTGTCACCTTTTGCTTTGCTCTGAGCTGGGCTTGGGTCTTGCTAGGCTGTCCCACTAGTTAGCCTCCCTGAAGCCTCAGGAAGTGGCCCGTAGAAGAAGACAATGCATGTGAGCAGTGGGTGGTGAGCTGTGGGTCAAGTGAGCAGATCACTGGGGCACAAAGCCCCAAAATAGACCTTTCTTCGCTAAGTTGCCAGGCAAGTGGAGGCAGTAGCAAATGCTTTGCATATTTTCCTGCTCAAAAGAAACGCTTTTGCTACAAACAATATGTAGGGACCTTTTCCTCCCCTTAAAAAAAGAAAAAGCCCAAAAAGATTCAATTTTTTTTTTTGAGTAGCACAAATTAAGTCAGACAGGTTTTCAATCTCCGATCCCCCATTTGCAGGCTACATGATTTTTTTCAAGTTTCTTAAGTTCTCTGAGCCTCCTGCTTTCCTGTGTTAACTAGTGAAGATGAGGCTGACTCTCAAACATGTGTGCCAAGCACCCTGCCCTGCGCTGGGCACATGGCAGAGGTCCTGCAAATACGGGGTGCCTTTTTTTTTTAAATCTTTTTTCATCTTCTCTTCTTTGCTTGTCCTGGAACTTGTGTCCAGGGCTTTGTGGGTGGGGCAGGCTGAAAGTGGGGGGTGGGAGGGTCAAGATTTGGCTTTCCTGAGGAACATGTCTCCAAGGTTGTCTTTGAAAGAAACACTCCTCCCCTGTAGATGGCCAGACAGGGAGTGGAAAGGCAGGTGTGAATAATGGCCCCCCACAGATGTCCCCATCCTGTGCCCTGGAACCTGGGGCTTTGCTGTGTTTCGTGGCAAAAGGACTTTGCAGATGCTATTGATCAAGGGAGTTTGAGAGAGATTAGCTTGGATCATCCAAGTGGATCCAACACAATCACAAGGGGCATTTTACAAAAGAGGTGGAGATGTGAGTGAGTAGAAGGCAGCGGTCTGGTGTCATGTACTCTGAAGGGGAGGAAATTGAAAGTGGCCGGGACACAGGTTCTCCCTTGGAGCCTCCAGGAGGAACCAGGCCTGCCAACACCTTACTTTTGCCCCAGTGAGTCTGGTTGTGACCTAGGAACTGAAAACCCATAAACATTTTTTCCTTTAAGCCACTACGTTTGTGTAGATTTGTTATAGCAGCCGTCGGTCACTAATACAGTTTAGTGCTAGTTTTCTGTCATTACGGCTTCGTTGCAAGGAGACCTCCCAGATGATGGTGCCTCGTATTCGTTTTTAAGTTTTTGCCTTTCTGGACTTTGATGGACTGTGTTCAGTCCGGCCTTGGGGTGCTCTGGCTTTCCTGCGGCCTGACCTTGAAGGTTCAATTTCTGTGGTCGGGCTGCCCGCGAGCCCCTGTGGCCGGGGAGCTGCAGAGAGGCTTCCTGTCTCCACGGAAGCGCAGAGAGAGAGCTGCTGGCTGTCAGAGGCCGGGCTTCCTGTCTGGCCAGCCCCTGGGGGGCGGGGGTCCAGGCAAGGACAGGGCAGGGGCCTCACTTTCTGTTTAATCTCTGAGGGGAGCCTTTCCCGGTCTAGAGTGGGTTTGCTTTTAAGGTTTTAAAAACAAGTGTTTTTATTCTTCTTAGTAAAGTATCCCAAGAATGGAAAAGCAAGTATCCAGTGTACTCAATACTGAATATGAAGCCAGCAGACGATCTAATACATGTCGACATTAGAGAAAAACTCAACGCAATTCATGTCGGGAGGGGGTGTGAGGGAGGAGGGAGTGGAAGGGGTGTGTTCCCAGTTCAAGGGCACAATGTGAGGGGGTATGACACACCCCCTTGGGGGCAGAACACAACTATCTAACAAATGCAAACATCACAACCTAGTTGTTTGTACCCTCACATTAACCTGAAATTAAAAAAAAGATAAATAAAAACAAGTGTTTTCTTGTGATTAGGCAGCAGACAGCTCCTGGGATGAGCGTTTAGACAACACCTCTAGAATCAGTAGAGAAGCAAGACCTGGGCTTGGCGTGGGGCCCAGCCTGGCTGTGACTTTTTATTGGGACCCTGTTTGGATCACTCTCGGGCCCTCTTGCTGTTTTTGCTGTGCAACACATTTGTAAGAGCATAGGGTGTGTCGGCTTGGGCATTCAGGCGCAATGACTGTTCTAATAAAGAGCGACAGTGAGCCTGAGATGCCTGGGGTCCCCTCGTGGGCTGTTATCTTGTGACCTTTGCCCTTGTTGTCCTTGTTCGTGACATCACCTCTTAGTTGGATGGTGACTCCCTGTATGCACAGAACAAGGGCTCCGGAAGATGTTCACATCCTAGTCCTCAGAGCCTGTGGATATGTGACACAGTAGAAGGGCCTTTGCAATGTGACAAAGGCGAAGCTCTTGAGATGGGGCGGTTACCTGAACAATCCAGGCAGGCCTGGTGTAAAAGATGGAGGTGGGAGGCCAGAGCCAGGGAGAGATTTAATAATTCTGGCTTTGAAGATCAGGAAGAGACCACAAGCCAAGAAATACAGAAGCTGGGAAAAGCAATGAGTGGGTTCTCCCCTGGATCCCCTAGAAAGAGCGCAGCCCTGCTGACTGACATCTTGATTTCCCCATTGAGACCCATTTGGGGACTATAACCTGAAGAACAAGGTTTGTTGTAAGATGATAGGTTTGTTTTAATTTGCTAGAGGAGTCATAAGAGGCTAATACACTCTCAAATAAGCATCTCCTGAGATCCCTTTCCTTTATCCATTCAGTAATTAAAAACAAACAACACCCCCCCCCCAAAAAAAAAACATTTCTTGTGAACATGGAGGTCTTGCTATGTATCCCTGGCTAGTCTTGAACTCTTGGCCTCAAGTGATTCTGCTGACTTGGTCTACCAAAGTGCTGAGATTACAGGTGTGAGCCACGGTGCCTGGTCCATTCAGTCAATATTGATCAGTCCCCAGCCACATGGTAGGTGTTCCAAAGTAACAGAAGGTCCTGCCCTTCGGGGATTCATAGTCTAAGGGGGTGGGGGAGACAAAAAAATGACAAAGCTAAGGTTGTCACACAGGGTGTCGGAGGATTGCCATCTTTTGGAAAACATGGAAACTAGACTGGGGAGGCAGGGAAGGTTTCTCAGAAGTCATTGAGGAGAACTTTGAACTTGGTGAGCAGAAGCTCTGGAAATGTTCTTCAGTTGCCACTTGTGTATCTAGAAAATCCCTCACATTCAACCTGTCCAAAACTTGTCACCCAAACAATTAAGGGTTAAGATCTCTGCCTTTGGCTTGGTGCCCCCTAGCTCCGTGGTTGGGGCCCTGGCCACATACACCAGGGATGGCGGGTTTGAACCTGGCCTGGGCCTGCTAAACAATGACAACTACAACAAAAAATAGCCAGGCACTGTGGCAGGCACCTGTAGTCCCAGTTACTTGGGGGGCTGAGGCAAGAGAATCATTTACGCCCAAGAGTTTGAGGTTGCTGTGAGCTGTGATGCCACAGCACTCTACCAAGGGCAACGTAGTGAGACTCTGTCTTAACAAAAACAACAGCAAAAAAATCTCTGCCTTTGCAGCCTGTGCCTCAAGCTTCCCCATCTTGGTGAGAGGTGCGCCAGCACCCAGTCAGTGCCTACACCGCGTCTCCTGGGCTCTTTTCTCTCCGTCAGTCACTTCCACCATCAAAGCTACGTCTGAGCTCTGTGCATTTCCTTCCTGCTACCAGCAGGCCTGTAGGGTTCCAGATTCAGGGATGGGGGGACTGAGAGAACCCCCAGAACCATCTGTGTCCTCTTATAGGTGCACTGGGTCAGTGCAGTGTGGCCACTTAGCTGAAATGATTTGAAAATCTGCTGTGATTGTCTAGTGCAACGACTTTCCAGGCAGCTAGGGGACAATTTTGAGCAACGCTAGGGTTTTTGAAAAATTGGTCTTCCTGTATCCATTGGAAGTCTTGGTTCTTACTGCCGGAGGTCCACGGAGCCAGCCTCCTGCCCACTCTGCATGGCCAGTCAGACGGCTGGAGGCATCCTTGGTTCCCCAGTTTCCTCAAGCTTTATAGACTCTTAATCACCACACCTGTTTCATGGTCTAAAGCAGTGATTTTCAACCTTTTTTATCGCACAGCACACTTGAACCTACAGTTAGTTAAACTTCTGTAGAACACTTAAATTATGTTGGTCAAAAAAAAGAGCAAAAAAAAAGAAAAAAAAAGAATATACTCACTGTGCTTAGAATTTCTTTCAAAAATAATTGAATGATTAAAAATTTGGGAGGGTACACCTAAGGTCCTGTCCCAGCACACAGGTTGAAAGTCACTGGTCTAAGGTTACATTTCCCTGCTGACCTTGTGCAGAAATAAGCCTCACTGGAGTTTTTCCTGGGACCCCCATCAATGGCATGGTGCCTACTGAACTAATGCGTTATAGGGGGCTGGTGTTGCTTTGGGGTTCTGGCTTCTGCACAGGTACAACTGAGTTTTCAGATAGAAGGGTAAGACTTTTCATTTATTCCTTTAAGATCCTGCCTCTGTTTCAGATGACAGATCAGAAACTCTAATGCCTACAGGAGGCCAGGAAAGTGGCTGCAGAATGGGAAAGATAAAGAATGGGTGGGAGTGTGGTGGATGGGAGCCCGTACACACACCCCTGGTGTAGAGCACACCCCTACCTCACACCCCAGGCTCAGGACCACAGGTCTGCAGCTGGAGATACAGGCCATGATCGCAAAATCTTATTTAAAAAGATCGCTGACTCATTTAAACATATAAATAACTTATTCTTGACCTACCAAAACATGCCCGCAGCCAGCTGCAGCTTACAGGCCGATAATCTGTCAAGCATTGGACAAGAGGTGATTTCTGATTATCCAGAACAGAAATTCCCTGGCATGGGCGTCTTGATGTGTGTGTGTGTGTGTGCTGATAAATCTGTGGGACGGATTCCTGGAAGGGGAACTCCTGGGGAACTCTGACTTTTTAATAGATTGTGTCTTACTATCCCCGAAAGAGGCTGCACCTCACCACTGCATCCTGCTTGTAGCAGGAGGGGGTCATTGAATGAATCTCTCTTGTAGACACTCAAATGTTTCTAGCATCAGGAGGAGCCCCCAAATCAGTCTGTTGGCAAGGGATGTGCCTTAGCTCTCTGCCTGGGACCACCCCCTGCTCTTTTTCTGTAGAGGTGGTTTTCTTTCATTGAGGGGGTGTTTGCGTTTTGAAATTACAAACTATTTCAAACATAGCATAGCAAATAAGATTATATAAATGATGCTTAGGCACCCTGATAACACCCTCTGTGAGAGCCCGCCCCCCACCCCATCCCCAGGTATGCCTCTCTGTGCTTTGGTTAACATTTTGTGGCACCACCCCAAATGTAAAGTACATTGATTTGCACCCTCCCCCATTAGAACATGATTCCTTGAGGGCGGGGACTTACTTTGCTCACAGCTACATCTCTAGTTCCCAGAACAGTGCTGGGTGCATGGGCCTGAACGACTGATGCAGGAATGGGCACCAATGCCTTGAGAACCTTTGTATAATTGAAGCGAACATTTGAACACCAGCTGTGTGCCAGGCACTTTTCTGAGCATTGGGGCACAAACTCTCATCTCCTTAAATCCTCTTGTCGAGGCCATGAGGCTGGCCCTGTTTATTCTATCTCCATTTTATAGGTCGGGCCATGGTGAGCTTGGGATTTGAACCTCACTCAACTGCACACTCCATTTGGGACCCCAGGCCAGTGTGAAGGGGGAGGGGTGGTGAATTTTGGAAGATGAGCATTGGTACCTCTGGGGGGACTCAGGCTGGAACTACGTGGGCTGGAGGGGGGTTGGAGACCCCTAGAAGCTCAACTCTTTTGCCCCAATTCCACCTTCTCTGAAAGGGAAGGAAAGCTCTTACCTTCTGGCTTTCTGCAACAGGAACTGCAGGAGGCCCCACTAGCCACCTCCCACCTTAGTTTGCAAAACTTTGAGCCTCATGGGGAAATGAAGGGCTGGCTCGCTAACCACAGTGAGGACTCATTTGCAAAGGCAAAGCTGGGGGGGAGGCAGGTCCTCCTTTACCCCAATAGGCGGGCCTGACTCTTGCAGGCTGCTGTCTGGTAGAGCCAGTCATAACCCCACCATTGAGCTTGGCAGCTCGGCCACAGTCGCCAGCTGCGGGCGTTTTCATCCTCCAGCCTCAGTGGGCGCCCTGATAAATGGGAGTAACGGTGGCTGTAAAGCCTTCTTCACTTGGCACCTGAGTCATTGTGGGTGCTGGGGGGATGTTTGCCATGTGTCTGTGGTGGCAGTGAGCGCAGTGTCCCTCCTGGTCCCGTTCCACGTGGCACCCAGTATTTAATCCTCAGGTTAAGCAAAGGGGCTAAGAGCACATGCTGTAATATTTGTTTTTTCTCTCCTTTTTGAACAGAATTTGCCATTTCAATTAAATCTTCATGAGCAAGCTGATAGTCAGTTGATGGGTAAGGGCCAGGCCCCGTTCCTGTGAAGAGGAGCCCACAGGTGACCCATCGGCTATTGGGGACCAGGGCGAGTGGTGGAGCAGGTGGTCAGGAACTTCTCCAAGGCCTCTCGCGTTCCCAGAAACAGGGAAACCCGTCACCCTGGTGAGGCGTGATGAGAGGAGGAAGGGGAAGTCCAGGAGCGGAAGGGGAGCTCCGGAGAGGGGCTGAGGGGAGGGCTCGTCCCTGAGGCTGCCCGCCTCTCAGAGCCTGTGCCCTCCCTGACCCTGCTCCACAGGGTTCAAGGACCCCACGATGAAAAGTCACCCCTTTAAAGAATGAGGCTTTACCGCTCAGAGGCCAAGAGGGCTGGTGGGCCATGGCCTGGTTCTGTAGTGGCTTCACTTGGGGCTCTGGACAAGCCTCTGGAGGATGGGAGCCTTCTCCACCAACCTGCCCCCTGCCCTCTGCCCTGAGTCTTTTTCCTGGATGCTGGCTCTGCTCTGGTCCAGCTTGTGCAGGTCAGTCCCAGCAGGGGAAGCAGAGAGGCATCTGGAAAGCCCCGGCCTCTCCTGTTAATGACTGGCAAAGCGGAAAGGTGACCCTGCTGCCTTATCTGATGACTGAGTTTGGCAGTGGGAGCCTTGAATACTCCTGATGACCACCTGTGCCACAGAGAATTACCTGACTTCAAAGAAAGGCCAGGCCTTGAGCCAGAGTCTAGCCCGTTCACCACAGGGTTTCCTGAGAGGCCGTGGGAGCAGTACCCTGGAAGATGGGATTGGGGAGGGAAGGAGACAGTGCTGGGCTCACCTTGTTTGTCTCCAGGCTTCTGTGGGCCACCCCTACTTGCTATCTGAGGTCTTTGGCATCAAAACCCAGCAGGTGGCCCCAAATGAACAACTTCATCTTCCTGAGCTATCTCCAGAAAATGGGGCTGTCTTCCTCAGGTTGGTGGGAGGGTTAAGGAGACAGTGAAGTCAGCCCTCTCACCTACCAATGTTCAGTAAGGGGAGTCTGGTCCGTTTTCCAGCCCACTCGGGTTTCTGTCCTGAACTTGACCTTGGCAGGGCTCCATTTCTTGCAGCCTGCCGGTGCAGGGTGGTATTGGAGATAGCAGGGCTCAGACCCCAGCTTGCCCAACCTGCCTGAGCCTCAGTTTCCTCTTCTGCAAAATGGAGGTGCTGATAATAGTAGTGACAGGAAGGGACCACTGAGATGATGGGGAGACTTGGCACGTGGGTGGGGACCAGGAGCCCTTAGAGCTTGTGGTTTCGGGGCCATGGCTCCTTGAAGGAAGACTTGGGCAGGACCCAACTGGGCCGAGGTGAGGTCTGAGCAGGGCAGGGCTGACTTCCCTGGAAGAGAATCCATAAGGACCAAGGCAGGGCTCCCCTTTCCAGGGGCTCCCTTGATAGGGGTGATCTTCAATACAGCTTGGCAATCCTGGGAGCTTTTTAGTTGTGAGCTGAGGAATTTTTTTTTTTTTCCTCTTTTAGTCTGGTGTGGTTTTACAGCTAACTCCAGATTCCTGTTAGGTGGACGAGGAGGATGCCTCCATCTGCTGCAGAGCTGGACACTGCTATAAAGTGACAGGTCCTGGCTTGTCAGCCACTCTCGGAGCCTGGATCAGGCCCTGTGTGTCCAGGGAAAGGCACGTTGCTCACCTCTTGGCTTCAAAGGTGCCGCTTTTCTTAGTGGAAGGAGGTGGAGGGGCTGATGGGGACAAGGCTGGGCCTTCTGAGGGCCACTCAGTGCGTTTGGGCATCAGCTCTGCCAGTGGCTGCCCGTGTGGCTTTGGGCAAGCTCCTTATCTGCTCTGAGCCTTAGTTTTCACATCAGATACTTGGGAATAAAAATGATTCCTCTGTCACAGGGTTGCGGAGAGCTCAAAAAGAGATAGATCGGATAAAGCGGTGAATATAGTGCCTTACACACAGAGAACACCTCATAAATAGCTGGTGATAATAATGACAATAATAAGAAAAAAATCTGCTGTTACCTGTGTTAGTGTCCTGTGGCAGTCAGAACAAACACCACAAACTCAGTGGCCTAGGATGACGGAAATGTATCCTCTCACTGTTCTGGAGGTTAGTAGTCTGGAATCAGGTGTTGGCAGGGCTGTGCTCCCTCCGGAGGCTCTGGGCTGTGATGGTTCCAGGCTGTGATGGTTGCTGGGGAACCTTGGTGTCCTTGGCTTGTGATTGCATCCCTCCCATCTCTGCCTCTCTGTACATCTGTCTCTGTGTCCAAATTCCCTTCCTCTTATATATGGAAGGACACCAGATCCCCACCCAGCATGACCTTATCTTAACTTGACTGTATGTGCAAAGTCCTTGCTTCCAATGAAGGTCACATTCAGATCTTGGGGATTAGGACACAGTTCAACCCTCAACATTATCCATTTATACCTTTTTGCCAGGGCTGCCAAGGGCAAGACCAGAATTGATGTCAACTTGTCAACCTGTATTTTTAAACCCTAGGGACTTTCAATATGCCAGGGCTGACCCAACTCCCTGCATAAAATGGAATGGAGAAACTGGGACCAGAGAGGTAAAATGATTCTGTCAAGGTCACATAGTAAGGTGGTGGCAGAGGTGGGACCGGATCCTGAATGTCATGGACTCGGGACTAGACTCTGCTGGATTGCCTGGCTGGACTTGGCCATTCCAGCCACAGGCCTTTCCCACTTCTGAGCCACGGTTGTCTTGCCCTCTGCTCAGCGTGGATGGGTCACTGGGTCTCACTGCTTCAGTTTCCCTGTTTGTGGAGCGGAGACAACAATCTCAGTCTCCCATGAGTACACAGGTGTCAGAAACCCTGCCGTGCACCCTGGCTCACACGAGGTGTTTATATAAACCTGGTTTCTCTTCCCGTTTTCCTCTCTGCTTTTTTTCTGAAGCCGTCAGGTCCTTCAAGGAAGGTGAAGACCAGTATTTTCCACGAGAAGATTCAACATCAGTTCAGACCTTTAGAATTTACTCCAGGCCGGTCAAGGTTGTGATAATTGTCCACATTCTCAGAACATTTCTTTTTCTGCAAAAAGCAAAGCAACAGTACGAATCCAGCTCAAAGAATGAGCGTAGGTAAATGCTCAGGGCTGCTGGTAGATCGAGGCCGGGGGAGGGTGTAATTGCAGTAAAGGCCGCCTTAGGAAGGGACTCCACCACCTCAGGAATGTCCTCTCCTTGCTTGTGTTCCTAGAAATTGTGCTCCCAGCTGTCCCCTATAGCTGCGTGACCTTTGCCTTTTTCAAAAGCGTGGTCCCCCTGCAGGCTACTTCCTCTGGGGTTTCAATGCCTGGCTTATCAGGCGACTGCATGGCCCCATCATCTATTTCTGGCCTAGCTAGAAATAGTGTGGATCCTGGCAGAAGGCAGAGTCTGGAGTTGGCACAGAGCATCTGCTGGGGTCGGGGGTGGTAAGGAGCAGTCTCTCTAGGGACCCCCAGGGGGAGGCCGAGCATCGGGTGCCAAGGCAAAGCACCCACACCAGGTGTGCACAGAGAGCTCGAGCCCAGGTTGGGAGTGTGATTTCCTTCTTAGCTCCCTTTCATCTTCCTGATCGTGACAAGGAGAACATCTGTTAGATACCAACATGTCTTGTTTTCTTTTTTTTCTTTCTTGATACAGTGCGTTTTTTAGTTGGAATGTTTGTTGAAATCATGGTAGATTCACATAAACTTGGAAGAAATAATACAGGGACGTCTCGTGTGGACGTCACCCCGTTTTCCCTAATGGTTCTTCCAAAATTATAGTACAGCATCACTAGGACGTGGGCATTGATAATCCAGCACCAGTCTTACTCAGATGTCCCTGGTTTTCCTCCTATTCGTGTGTGTGTGTGTTTTAGTTAGTTCCGCACCTACCACCATGGTCACGACACCGAGTGGTACATCCCCAGGAGGGTTCTTGTTCCCCCTTTATAGCCACACCCACCTTCATTTCTAAGATTTTATCATGTCTCTTTTGGTGAGACCTGAAATCTCTTTGCTGAGGTGTAACCTGCGTGTAGTAAGCTGGACACGTGGCAGGTGTTTATGCACACATGGACCTCTGTGGCTGTTGCTCAGGGCCCATGATCCAGTCCTCTCTCGAAGTAACCACTGCTCTGACTTTTGTGTCCACCAGTGAGCCTTGCACAGGGAATTTGGCTTCACGCCTCCCTTAATGGTTTATTCTCTCCCTTTATAAATTGAGAATTGGGTGGCACCTGTAGCTCAGTGGTTAGGGTGCCAGCCGCATACACCGAGGCTGGCAGGTTCGAACCAGGCCCAGGCCTGCTAAAAAACAACATTGACACCTGCAACAACAACAACAAAAACAACTGTGCATTATGGTGGGTGCCTGTAGTTCTAGCTATTTGGGAGGCTGAGGCAAGAGAACTGCTTACACTCAAAAGTTGGAGGTTGCTGTGAGCTGTGATGCCACAGCACTGTACACAGAGCAACAGCTTGAGACTGTCTCAAAAAAAAAAGTATACACACACACACACACACATCTGAATTGCGAATCAAGCTGAGGCCTTTGCCTGGGGCACACACCCATTTCTAGGTAGAATTTAGCAGTATTGTTTTGTTTTCACTGACTTATTATTTTGCAATTTCTATTATAGGTAGTGGGTGTTACTTTTTTTTTTCCTTCTTCTTCTTTTTAGTCTTCAGAGACAGGATCTTGCTCTTTTGCCATTCACGCTGGAGTGCAGTGGCCTGATCATAGCTCACTGTAACCCCTAACAGCCTGGGCTCAAGGGATTCTGCTGGCTCTGCCTCCTGAGTAGTTGGGATTACAGGTGCACATGCCACCATGCCTGGATAGTTGTGTGTGTGTGTTTTTTTAAGAGATGGGGTCTTGCTATGTTGTCCAGGCTGGTCTCAAATTCCTGACCTCAGATCCGTCTGCATTGGCCTTCCAAAGTGCTGGATTACAGGTGTGAGCTGCTGTGGCCTTGGTTTTCTTTTTGCCAGACATCAAGTCATTCTTGAAATATATCTATTTAGGTGAAAAAGTGAGTTGATTTAAAGAAAAATATTAGATAAATAGCAGCAATATGCAGATACAGCAAACTTTATAAGGTTGATAATCAAATGACTGTAGGTCCGAAAATAGTGTCACAGGACAAATGGCTTTAAACCTCTGCCTGACCCACACCTGTCCAGTCCACATGGGGACAAAAAATCCTCTGTATAGTCTTTGTGTAATGAGGGTTTTCTGTTTAATTTTGATATACAGTACTGGTTCAAAGCAAAGCAAATTAAAAATGTAACAGGCTGTATATGAGGCAGGGAGGCCATTAGTGCCTTAATAATTTTTGACTTTTCTGCACCCCACCTGAACGGTTTGATACCTAATGCTTATTTTAAATGTGACTCTTTCTAACTTCATTTTATATAGAAAAGAAACTTGATCACCCAGGTTAGAGGCACTAGGTGTGTATTTTTCCCCAACACATATTACAATACACCACAATGTATTGTACTCACAGTACAACAAAGGGTGAGTACTGTTTAAGGTTGTCCCCCATACCCTTTGCCTGAGATTATTCAAATTTAGTTTCCAGCAGGAGAGAGAAATCACCCAATTTAAGTGACACTAAAGCAATGAGTATTTAAAGCATGACTTGACGGCCTCTGTCTGGGGTGTTAGCTGACCGGGGTCAGTTCCTCAAATGCTGCGTTTTCTCTGAAGCTGGAGAACAATCAAGGGAGGAAACACAGGTGACAAAGAGCAGTGAGGACACTGCATGTCCTTGGCACTGGTGGGTGCCCCCTGGCGTAGAGGCAGTGTCCTTCTGAGTGGCAGGAAGCAGGGCAGGGCAGGTGGAGCCTGGGAGGTAGCCTGGACCAGAGCTGGCGGCTTCCCCTTCAGAGGTGGTCCCTGCTCCTCCCTGGGGGAGGGGAGTCTCCAAGCAGAGAGACGCTCCTGTCAGCACCCCTCAGGATCACTTAAAACTTGTCCACCGTGCTTGCTTCGGAAGCACATATACTAAAATTGGAACGATACAGAGAAGATTAGCATGGCCCCTGCGCAAAGATGACACGCAAATTCGTGAAGCGTTCCATATTTTTATTTCTGATTGCATATGAAGCACATTGTGCCTATGATTGCACCAATGTACACAATTATGATTCAATAAAATTATAAAAAAACAAAACAAAAACAAAATTTGTCCACTGACTGTTTCTGCACCACTATAGAGTGTTAGGATAACATAGCTAATTATTCATAATTATCCTCTTCCTACACAAGCAGGAGGGCAGGACATTCCTGACCTATCGGTGGCACAGTCTCAATAGTTGTTTGTTTTTTTTTTTAACAAAGAAGATGAGGGCAGCCCCCCTGCCCTGTCTCCAGGCTTAGCAGTGTTTTTTTTTTTTAAATATCTCAAGCTCTCAAGCCAGTTTCCATTCTGCAAAGGTAGATCTACCTGTGGGATGTATTTTTCCCATTTTCCGGATGAGAGAGTAGAGCCAAGTTGGAGTTAAGGAACCCACCCCAAGTCAGGGCAGGAAGGGCTGGACTTTAGACCCGTGTCTGCTGAGTTCTTCTCAGGCTGGGCTCTTCCTCCTCTTCCCAGGGGACCTTGGAAGCCGGACTCAGAGCTCCCCATTCAGCCGAGCTTCTGGCTTACCCTCCCGCTTCAGGGGCGGCTGCACTGTGCAGGGGAAATGAACTCACGCCTTTGCCTGTTTGAAGCAGGGTCCTTGGCTGAGATCGATAGCACCCCCAGGGCTTCTTACTTAAAGTGAAACCAACAGCAGCCAGGAAGGTGGTGTTCAGAGGTGGGAAATGCCCCTCGGCAGAGACCTCGGGGGCTGCGTGGTCCCACTGTCCCTTAGACTCCCGTTTCCTTCCTCCTCCCACTCCTGATCCTTGTTTGCGCAGCGTCTCTGGGGGGGGGGGGGCGGTCTGGGCGCTGCTGTTCAAGGGGATGAGCAAAGAGAAGAGAGGCAACTTGCCCAGGCCTCTGTGCACCTTGGGGAGCAGAGCCCGTGTGAACTCCACGTCTTTGTACCCAGGGCTCTCTAAAGGGCATCGTCCTTCTCTGTGAACTCCCACCTCCAGAAGCCAGCCCTTGCTGGGTCTGGTGTGCACCGTCTTGCTCTCCGGTGCATTTGTGCGTGTGTGGCTGGTTTGGACGGGGCCCACTGCCTTGGCCGACTGGGAGCTCTCCTAGGGCAGGCCTGTGTCTGTGCTTCCCCAGCCCTCAGCCGGGGGCTCGGTGACTCCCTGGCTGACCCACAACTGAAAGGAGGGTGGGGGCACGTGTGGGCAGGTGCTCACTCCTCTGCTTTTGTCCCCGTTGGACAGGCCTTGATGTCCCAAGGAGGACTTTTTGTTAGATTTGTTGCCGGATGGTGCCCCTGGAGGTCTGAGTGTGGGAACTGGTTTCGGGGCAGGGGGGTGTCCAGGGCTGGGACAGCCCGAGAGGGGTGAAGAATCAAGATCAAGAGGAGGAAGGAAACAGGAGTCTGAAGGACAAGGTCACGGCCCGGCCAGCAGAGGCCGGTGGTATAAGGCGGTAGGTGGGGGTGAGAGGAAGCAATGAGCCGTCTGCAGGGAGCAGCCCTCTGCCCCGCAAGGGCTGCATTGCAGGGTGGCAGGGTGTGAAGGGAGGGAGGGCAGAGGGTGGGTGCTGGCCTTCGTGGCTGACTCCAGGGGCATTAGGGAGGCGGGTGCTAGGGCCTGGGGAGGACCCGAGTCACAGCTGGGAGGGCTGGGGTCGTGGGAAGGCGCCAACGCCTCTCTGTGGTCGCGTTATCTCACTTCGTCAAGCAGGAAACTTGGCCACGGAGCCCCACCATGCAAGAGTGCATCGCCTGAGTTCTGCTGACCATAGCCTACTTTGAGAATAAAGTGTCTTCCTAACATGCCCTTGACAAGAGTTCCAACCAGTGCGAATAAACCCCTGTCACTGAGCCCCAGCCGTGTCACAAACAATGCTTGTCATCAGTAAGTTGGTGGAAACCTTTTGTACTTTTTCTCATGCTTTCACACACATGTGCACACCTACAAATAGTGGCACTCCTCCTCAGTTGAGTCTAATACATTCCTGAAACCGTGTTGAAGAGCAACATGTTGGCGTATAACATAGTACATGCATTGTCTGGGTGCAAATGCTGGTGCATGACCAACATATTTAAATATCCCAGTTTCCTAAGTGTCACTTAAAACTCTTAAGTACCTAAAAGCAGCCTTACGATTATTTTTCTTGCATCAATACAAAACTTCTACAGTGACAAATACTTATTTGATGCTTCCTTGAATTCATCACTAGGCATGTTTGTAAAATATTCTTAGGATACTGTACCACAATGGTTCTGAATTATGATTTTCTTCTACCCTCCAACTACCTTGTGCTAGCAGTCTCTGGGTTATGAATGATACAGGCTCTATAGGTTTTTAAGTTGAATTTACATGGAAGTTAGAAAAGGTATGTTTACCTATTACCTTACTTCTGTTCATAAGTGCCAGTTATATGTAAGTTGGATGTTTGCAACTTGGGACCTGCCTGTACTTTGATAGAGAAACAACAATGAAATAATCTGTTAAAAACACCAAAGATGTTTCACTAAGAATAATATGTTTCACCTCCATCCAAGTTACTACAAATGCAGCAAAGTCTCCATTATTTTTGATGGCTGAGTAATATTCCATTGTATACATATACCATAGCTTACCAATCCACTCCTGGGTTGAAGGACATTTAGGCTGTTTCTACACTTTAGCAATTGTAAATTGGGTAGCAATAAACAGCCTCATAGAAATGTCTTTGTAATAAAAAATTTTTTTCTTCTGGGTAGATGCCCAGCAATGGGGTTGCAGGATCAAACGGGAGGTCTAGGTTGAGTTCTTTGAGCTTTCTCCATACTTTCTTCCAAAAAGGTTGTATTAGTTTGCAGTCCCACCAGCATTGTAAAATAGTTCCTTTCTCCCCACATTCGTGCCAGCAATCTGCAATCTTGAGATTTTGTGATATAGGATTCTCACTGGAGTTAGATGGTATCTCAGGGTGGTTTTAATTTGCATTTCTCTAATAATTAAGGATGATGAGTATTTTTTCAAGTGTTTACTGGCCATTTGTCTGTCATCTTTAGAGAAAAATCTATTCATCTCTTTCCCCCATTGATGTATAGAATTGTTGGTTTTTTTCTTGTAGATTAATTGAAGTTCTATATAGATCCTGGATATTAAACTTTTGTCAGATTTAAAATGTACAAATATCCTTTCCCATTGGGTAGGTTGTCTATTTGCTTTGGTTGTTGTCTCCTTGACTGTACACAACCTTTTCAGTTTAATTAAGTCCCATTTGTTTATTGTTGCAGTTGTTGCTATTGCCATGGCAGTCTTCCTCATAAAGTCTTTCCCCAGGCCAATATCTTCCAATGTTTTTCCAATTATTTCTTTGAGGATTTTCATCGTCTCATGCCTTAAATTTATCCATCTCGAATCAATCTTTGTAAGGGGAGAAAGGTGCACATCCAGTTTCAATTTTTTACATACGGATATCCAATTCCCCCTTTAGACCAATTTCACTAATGAATATTGATGCAAAAATTCTCAACAAAATCTTGGCTAACAGATCACAGCTTATCATCAAAAAAGTTATACATCACGATCAAGTAGGTTTTATCCCAGGGATGTAGTGTTGGTTTAATATTCGAAAGTCCATCAACATTATTCACCATATCAACAAAGCAGAACCAAGGACTATATGATCCTGTCAATAGACGCAGAAAAAGCATTTGATAAAATCCAGCATCCCTTTCTAATTAGAACACTGAGGCGCATAGGTATAGGTGGCAAATTCCTTAAATTGATAGAGGCTATCTATGACAAAGCCACAGCTAATATTTTACTGAGTAGAGTAAAACTAAAAGCTTTTCTTTCCTCTTAGAACTGGAACCAGACAAGGCTGTCCTCTGTCACCATTGCTATTCAACATAGTGCTGGCAGTTCTAGCCAATACTATTAGATAAGACAAGAAAATAAAGGGCATCCAGATGGGTGCAGAGGAGGTCAAACTCCCTTTTTTGCTGATGATATGATCTTATACTTAGAGAACCCCAAAGATTCGACTACTAGACTCCTGGAAGTCATCAAAAAATACAGCAATGTCTCAGAATATAAAATCAATGTCCATAAGTCAGTTGCCTTTGTATATGCCAGCAAGAGTCAAGATGAGACGTTAATCACAGACACAACTCCCTTCTCCATAGCCTCAAAGAAAATGAAATACTTAGTAATATACCTAACAAAAGAGGTAAAAGACCTCTATAAAGAAAATTATGAAACCTTAAGAAAGGAGATAGTAGAGGACTTGAATAAATGGAAGAACATACCATGCTCATGGCTGGGAAGAATTAACATTGTTAAAATGTCTATACTTACCAGAGCAATTTACCGATTCAATGCCATCCCTATTAAAATACCAACATCCTACTTTCAAGACCTGGAAAAAATGATTCTGCGCTCTGTATGAAACCAGAAAAAACCCCATATAGCTAAGGCATTTCTTAGTAATAAAAACAAAGCCGGGGGTATCACCATACCAGATTTTAGGCTGTATTATAAGGCCATAGTGTTCAAGACAGCATGGTACTGGCACAAAAATAGGCACATAGATACTTGGAATCGTATAGAAAACCTGGAAATGAAACCAACAACTTATAGCTGTCTAATCTTCAATCAACCAAACAAGAGTGTTCCCTGGGGGAAAGACTCCCTATTCAATAAATGGTGCTGGGAGAATTGGATATCCGTATGTAATAAACTGAAACTGGATGTGCACCTTTCTCCCCTTAAAAAGATTGATTTGAGATGGGTAAAGGATTTAAATTTAAGGCATGAGATGATGAAAATCCTCAAAGAAAGAATTGGAAAAACATTGGAAGACACTGGCCTGGGGAAAGACATTATGAGGAAGACTGCCATGGCAATCGCAACAACTGCAACAATAAACAAATGGGACTTAATTAAACTGAAAAG
>CAUYON010068072.1:0-15797 GCA_963573935.1 Arctocebus calabarensis | reverse complement strand
GGGGTGGGGAAAGGAAGAGCAGAGAGAGGGAAGGAGTGAGGGGAGTGGGGTCTTGGGGTCTTGGTGTGTACCACACCTTTTGGGGGCAAAACATGATTGTAAGAGGGTCTTTTCCTACCAAATTGCCACCAGTGTAACATGGTTTCTTGTACCCTCAATGAATCCCCAACAATAAAAAAAAATAATAATTGTTAAAAAAATATATATATATATAGTTTTATCTGTAAAGCCCTAGACAGGTAGTTTGCAGATTAAACAACACTCCTGGCTTAATTTGTCTCCAGCCCACCAGCTTGTGAACTCGGGTTGAAACTACATAGGTAGTAAGAGATAAAGAACTGTGAGTTTGATACACTTGGAGGTTTGCCCTTTCCAAACAGGGGTGTTTTCTCTATCCTGCCTTTAATCATTCATAAGAAATTATAATCTATTACATGTGAACTACAGTAGTGAATGAGATAGACAAGTACTTCTCACTGTGGTGCTTATATAATAAGCAAATGAAACATATCCTTCTACAGTGGGCGTTATGATGGAAAAGAGGGTTCAGAAATAGATGTGGCTATGGGCAGCTCCTTAGGTGGGCTGTCTTTCTCATGGATAGTCCTAAATGGACTTAATCAAGAATCCAAAGGCATCTTTCTTGTTGTCTAGGAGGAATGTGTGGGTGTAGCCATACTGGCTTCAGTGACAGTGAGAAGAGAGAGAATAGGTATCTCTGGCATCAAGACATCTTGTCAGGCGACACCTGTGGCTTAGTGAGTAGGGCACCAGCCCCATATACAGAGGGTGGCAGGTTCGAACCCAGCCCCAGCCAAACTGCAACAAAAAAATAGCCAAGTGTTGTGGCAGGTGCCTGTAGTCCCAGCTACTCAGGAGGCTGAGGCAAGAGAATTGGCTAAGCCCAAGAGCTGGAGGTTGCTGTGAGCTGTGATGCCATGGCACTCTCCTGAGGGTGACAAAGTAAAACTCCATCTCTAGAAAAAAAAAAGAAAAGACATCTTGTCAAGGCAACTGTACATTCCCAGAAATGTCAGAGCCTCCCTCAATCTCTTGGAGGAGGAAGGTGGGAGGAAAAATCCACAGCCACACTAACCAAGGTCAAGGAAATAGGAAGGCTGAGATATAGATGTAGGGGTTGACCATAAATTATTATTACCTGGATAGGTCCTAGAGTGCGAATGAAGCCAGGGGAGTCATCTGAGCATGTGCTTGTCTGGTCAAATCAGAGTTGCTGGCAAGAACTATAACGGAGTGGGCAGTACTCACCATTTCCAGGTGAGAGAGAAGGCAGGGATGGAACCAAGATGTCTCCAGCCCACATTTCTTTGACCCTTGTTGGTCGGTAGGGTGGATATGAGATAATCAGTTCAATCACTAGCAATTTCAACCAGCACAAACACCCATAGTGAGCATGGAGACAGAGAGAAGCAGCCCAACCAGCCAAGGCTGTCCCCTTCTCACCTACTACACAATATCGGTGTCTTCACACACTGGTTTCACAGAGAAGCCTAAGTTTGAAAACCCCAGTGGTGAAGATTCTGTTTATATTCATACTAACAGTGTGATCAAAACAGCAATATGGTCATTGTGCTATAGAAAAAATTACTTCTTTCCTTCTCTGAACTTACACCCAGGCCCTTTCTGTCTTAAAATCTTAAAATTTTCAGAGGTCTTTGGCAATTCCACATTTTTTTATGAGTTTCAGCAATGAAAGCGGTTAGTTGACTTACTCAGGAAAAGGATGATAAATACTAACTGAATTTCACTTTGCAGAATCCTGCAGCTGGAGATAAGGAAGCTTCAAGACATGACAAAAACAAACAAATAGCACACAGTTTGTTTTCCAGTATGGGCAAATACAACCCTGCCTGGCTTGTAAGCAGTCTTTCTTTTCTTCAAATGTGAGAAGGCCACAGTTTCAGCTCACTGCTGCCAAGGTAGCTGTCCCCACTATGGAAGGATTGTTCAGTGGCATTTACAGCAGATTGCAGAGGGGAGAAAGCACTTGTTAAATATAAAAACACTTGTTAAATATAGACAGTCTGGACCCTGCCATTGGGCCATTGCATGTTATAAAAATAACATAAATAATAGCCACCACCAGTCTATTGTGTACCTGGCACTAAATTGTAGGACTTATATGTATTATTTTATTTATATTCACTAATCACATGACCTTGTAAAGATCAAGGAAACTCAAGCTCAGAAAAGTTAGACAATTTGCTGAAATTGCACAACTGAGTAAATATCACAGCCAGAATTCACATAGATTGGCATCATTCATTGTTCCCATCACTGATTCTCAATTGAGGTTGATTTTGCCCTACAGATTCAACAATATCCAGGGACCTTATTTTGGTTGTCTAAGTGGGACAACCAAAGCGGGTAAGGTTGCTTATGGTATCTAGTGGTAGAGACCAAGGATGCAGCTAAACATATTAGGATATGCAGAATAGCTCCCATACCAAAGAATTATCTGCCCCCAAATATTAGTATTGTTGAGGCTAAGAAACCAGTCTAGGAGGGGGCCTCAGTTTTAGTTTCTATTCTGAATCTGGCTCAGAACATATCCTTGAACAAATTATTTTCTGTCTCTGAGGCTTGTTTTCTTCATGTGGAAAATAAGAATATAACTATTTGGCTACATCATCACTAAGGCATTTCTAGACTTTCAGTACCCTGTGGGGATCCTGGGAAACTTTCCTTTTTTAAATTAATTAATTAATTAATTAATTTTCTTGTTGGGGATTCATCAAGGGTACAAGAAACCATGTTACACTGGTTGCATTTTTGGGGTAAAGTCCCTCTTACAATCGTGTTTTGCCCCCAAAAGATGTGGCACACACCAAGACCCCACCCCCCTCATTCTTTCTCTCTCTGCTTTCCCCTTCCCTCACCCCCACCATGTCAATAATTGTCATTAATTGTCCTCATATCAAACATGAGTACATGGGATTCATGCTTCTCCATTCTTGAGATGCTGTATTAAGAATAATGTGTTCTACTTCCATCCAGGTTAATACAAAGGCTGTAAAGTCTCCATTTTTTTTTTAATGGCTGAATAGTAGTCCATAGTAGTCCATATACCATAGCTTGTTAATCCATTCCTGGGATGGTGGGCATTTAGGTTGGGGATCCTGGGAAACTTTAAAGTTTTGCTTGTGGCTCTTGAAGTGGTCTTGAAAGTCCCTATGAAATGTGCTGATGCTTTAAGCAAAAGTAATAGAAAGTTTGGGGAAGTTTTATTCATAAAACGTGGATTTTTTTTTGTATTCTGTGATAGCAAAAAATGTCTTTATATGATATTGTAGATGGGACTTAGTTGATGATCCTGTTAAATTTTGACTTCTTATCATAATTAGGTTGCCCATTTTGAACCAGCCAAGGACCATGTCTCCCTGGCTATCAGTGCCTTTGGGAGAAGGCAAATCAGTAAAAGTAGATTAAAATATTTGTATTACCTATAATGTTTGTATCATGGACCTACAGACTCTGGCAATCATAAGAACAGACCACAAAAGCCTGACCCTGGCTTAGTTCTCCTGGCATCAGCCTAGCTGGAAAGTGGCAGTCAGAGGAAAAAATTACTCGAAGGCCAAAAATTACTACTTTGTCAACATATTGGCATGCACACACACATTTGGCAACAGGTTAGATTTTTCAACCTCTTCATTTGGATTTGTTTTATGAAGAATTGTGGAGAGCGGACCTTCAGTGCTTTGAAAGTTCATTTCTAATGCTTCTGCAAAGCCAGTGGCAGGGAGGAAAGTAGGAATTTGCTTAGATTTTAGAGAAAGGACAATTGAAAAGTCATGAATTGGGACATAAGATCCCTCACTCTGAGTAATGAAGAAAATGTAAGTGTGGCCATCTTTAGTTCCTGTCTAGGGGACCTGGCAGTCTCCTGATGGGGAGATATTTAAGAGATAATTCAGGCGGTAAAGGATACCACTGTGGGCCGGGAGATGCTGTGAGGTGGGTCTGAGGAGAGAGGTTGTGTGTGTTTTCAGCAAGCTAAATTATGGCTGCATCTTCAGGTATGAGCAGAATGTCCAGCACACAAAGGCCTCAATGGATGATGCTGAACTTCACAGACCTAGCACAACTGTCTGTCGTGACTTTACCTATGTGTTGAGGAATTGGTAAGCCTTGGATTGGAACTCGGAATGCAGAGCCCCAGCTTGTTCATCTCGGTGTTCTCTGTGCCTGGCCCAAGCAGTCCCTAGGAATGGATGAATTTGGGGGGAACACTCCCAAGGGCCCAGGGTTCCAAAGACAACAGATGCCTTGAGAATTAGGTTCAGTCAGTGTGGGAGGTAAAGAGACTGATTTCTCAGCTGGGCACCCCACCTCAATCCAGGGGAAAGTGCCCGGACGCACCGTCCCTGGGGGCTCCTCAAGACCACTGAAGATGAACGAGACCCAGAGGTGCCCCCAACAGGATAAAGGTATTGTGACTATCCCTAGGCACCCAGAGTCAGCATGTGGGTGGGGCTAAGCCCTTTAGCAGGGCTAAATCCTTTGAACTTCTGATCAGTGGTTACATTAGAGAACCCAGCTTGCTTGCCCTGGGGGAAGGAAACTTGTTTTTCCTTTCCTCCTATCTAAATATGTTATCAGGCATTGCTGACAACTCAGTACCCTCCAGTCCCAATTACCCAGCTGTTTTCTCTTTACCCAGTTTTCCTGGGGTCTTGGGGTTCCTCTAATCCTATCAGAATTTCGGCACCTTTACATTTTGTATATACACATTATGTTAGAGATCAATAAAAGGTTTCCGATAAGTTAGAAGGTTGCTGCATTATCTCAGTCTGCCATGTGGCATAGAAGTCAATGCCTGCCTCTCTGCAGGCTTCCAGACTTTATGCATTAAGTTAGTGTAAAGTCCCGTCATTTCCCCCAGCATCATCTCCCCTATTGACTCTCAATCCAGGTTGGGGCCCACAGCGAACCCTGACAAGTCAGTTGGGGCTCCATAGGTAACAGGGGAACCCAAAAAGTGAGGCAGAAGGCAGAAGGAAGAGTCTTCAGGAGTAAGAGGGTGTGCCGACTGCCTTTTTCTGGTGAGAATGGTCTGTTTTTTTGCGTCTGAACATCTGTATGAGTTTTCTCTTGTTCCATAATAAAGTGCTGAAAATTTAGTGGCTTAAAATAACACTCATTGATTACTACACAGTCTCTGTGCATCAGGAGAGTTGATACAGCGTGGCTGGGTTCTCTGTGTAGTCTCGTCTGCCTGAAATCAAGCCGTCAGCGTGGTTGCATTCTCATCTGGAACTGGGTCATCTTCCAGGCTCACTGGTTGTTGGCAGCATTGCAGTTCTCTGTGGTTGTAGCGATGAGGTCTGTCAGCCTGGGGACCTTCTCAGCTCCTAAAAGCTTTTGGAAAGATAAAAGCAGGTAGTACTCATATGCCAGACACTTTATACAGAGTATTTTATTTAATCCTCTAAACCAAGGGTCAGCAAACTTTTTCTTAAAGGAGCCAATAGTAAATGTTTTAGGCTTTGCAGGTCAAGAGGCAACATTGAGGCTATTATGTAGATAATATACCCATTTAAAATATAAAATCCATTCTTAGCCTGCAGGATGCTAAAAAAGAAAGAAAAAAAAAGCTGGCTGAATTTAGCCTGTGGGTTACAGTTTGCTGATTCCTATTCTGAACAATCCCATTATGCTGAAGTTGATAATATCTCCACTTGAGAGATGAATAAATGAGGCAGGGGACCTTGAGGTTACTTGCCCAATGCTCTCAGCACTCAAGTCTGATTCTGATTCCCAGGTAGGATTCAAGGCATGATTAGAGCCCCCACATAGGGACATTATCCTCCTTCCCATCAAAATGCTAACTCCCTATCTTTCTCTCAAGTCCCCATAGGGAGCAAAAGGGCCAAACAAGTGGAAAAATCAATCATTGGGCCACATGCAGCTTGCATGGTCCTGGGCCAGTCATCCTGTCCTCCAGTGTTTTCCCAGGCTTCTGAGCAGGTAGAGGGTATAGCAGTTGTTTTCTGTCCTTGGTCAGATTGGATGCTGAGGGTGGTTAAGCTGGGAAACCTGGCTGGCGACCTGTAGAAGACTGAAATAATTTCCTATTAATGTAAGCCATTATTCACAGAGTTTTCTTTGAGTTAAACCTGATCCCAACTGGTATAAGAGTGAGGCAGCCCCAATAGTAGTTAGAGTACAGATTCTAGAGCAGAATACCTGGCTTCCAATCCGAATTCTGCCACTGACTAGCCTTAGGATGTTGGCCAAGTTACTTAATCCTCTTTGCCTCAGTGTCATCACACGTAAAACTTAAATAGAATTTACTACCACAAATTGTTTCAATTATGTGTAAGTAAATATTTGTAAAGGACTTGAAACTTCACCTGACATATAGTAAGTTCTGCACAAGGTTTTTGGTTTACTTGTTTTTGTGTGAACCTGCTAAGTAACGTTATTGTTTCAATTCCTTTCAATAATTTTAATTTACCTTTTGAAATGTTATGACCCTTCTGCATCTCATACATATTCATTTGAAATATAAATAGCAATATTAGTATCATATTGCACTCTGCACTTATTAATAACTTGTATCTTCCATCAAACAATGAAAGTTTGTATACATGTAATAAAGACCAAGCTAAATGATATATCAGTGTTCATGTCTGATTTTCACCATTGCATTTTGATTCTTATAGCAGCTCTGAAAAGTACTTAAGGAGGCTACTGTCAGCCTCATTCTACAGATGAGAAAATCATAAGCTTACTGACATAATCCAGGTTACATAGTTATTGATAGAACTGAGATCAAATCTATATATTCTGATACCGAAGTAGGGTGACTTTTATAACCCTATGCATAGCATACCATGTCGCAATTTTATATAGTTTTTGGTAAAATGATTTCAGCTGTCTTTAATTAATTCTTTAACATGAATTTAAATAAAGATATAGCAGAATATAAATTATGATTGAGCTAAATCAATATGGAAATCCCATTACCCAATTTTACAATTGTTTTGCAGGTCAAGAGGCCATTAAACCCAGTCCTGGCCAATGAGGCTAGAGTTCTGGGGGATTTTTGAAGACACTTTTGCTGGTTTTTCTTCACATACTTCATTCAGAATCCAGCTTTCACTTGCTTCTGCAGAAAGGAAGAAGTCAAATCCTAGTAATAGTATAATATGTACTGTGTAAATGTATAGAAAAGAAGCTGCAAGGAGGTGAACCTCAAGGAAGGAAAGGCACATTGGTGGAGAGTCAGACCCTTCCTTCTATATACTTTGTGCCTTAGACAATGGCAATATGCTCATATAGTATTTGTTATTGAAAAAGAAGAAACATGAAAAAAAGGGGTACCAATAGTAAAAGAAACAGATATAACCTTGCACAGATCACTCTTGGAGAAAAAATGTATTAACAAAGGCAATCGAAGAAATTGGATTCTAGCTGAGGAAAATAAGGGTTCAGATTTGTGGTTTTATTAAGATGAAGGACACTGTTCATATGTTAACTGAGAATCATTTGCAAAATAGAAATACTGTATTTCTTCAACTCTAAGATACAAGTTTTTTTTTTCCACATTTTAATAATTCCGAGACTGGAATGTGTTTCATAATCCATTAAATGAAGTATAGGGGATTGGCATTAGCTCCTGCAAATCATCTTGAGGCAATATTCACTAAAATCCTTTTTAGATTAAATATTTACTTGATCTTTGAAGTGTGCTTTTGTTCACTTCATGGCCTATTTCTTCCCCTCCTCTTTCCATTCTATGTCAAAGTTAAAATTGACACATTCCACTGTTCTCTCTCTCTGTCAGTGGGCTTTGTCCTCACGTATCCTTAAGTTGAGTTCTTTGGAGGTTTTCTATTAGATTTCCTGTGTTGGAATAGATATTTTTTTCTCTTTTAAAAATGGACATAAAGAATTATTTTTAAAAAGGAAACAGAAGCAGAAAATATGAGTTGTTAGTAAGGTTGTGAAAAAATGGAACCCTTGCACTTTTGCTGATGGACTTGTAATAAGGTGCAGTTGCTATGAAAAATGGCATAGCAGTTTCTCAAAAAATTATCAAAAACCATATAATTACTGTATGATCCATCAATTCCGCTTCTGGGTATATATCTAAAAGAATTAAAAGTGCACTCAGGCATATAGCAGCACTATTCACAATGAACAAAGGTGGAATCAACCCAAGTGTCAATCTATAGGTGACTAAATAAACAAAATGTGGTACATAAGCACAATGGAGTGTTTACTCAGCCTTAAAAAGGAAAGAAATTCTGCAACATGCTACAATGTGCATGCACCTTACTGACATTTTGCTAGTTAAAATAAATCAGTCACAAGGGGCACATTCCATTTATATGAGAAAACAGAGTAGTCAAATTGATAAAGCTAGAAAGCAGAATGCTGGTTGCCGGGGCTAGGAAGAGAAGAGTATGGGAAAATGAGGAATTACTTTTTAATGGGTATGGAGTTTCCATTTGGGAAGATGAAAAGCATTTTGGAGATGGGTGGTAGTGATTACTGCATTACAATGTGCGTAATGTCAATGAATCAGATAATTAAAAATAACTTGGATAGCAGATTTTATGCTTTGTATATTTTATTATCATAAAAAATTAAATGTATATCAAGTAATGGTGCAGCCTAGAGTTTATGGCATTTTAGATTTGAAGAAACATTAATGATTCCAGAGAAAGAAGGGTGTGCCTTCCTTGAGAAGCTGAGAGGATTCAGCTCAGAGAGGCCTGGCCAGAACTTGAACAGCAAAAACTAAAGGTTCATTACCACCAGGGAGGGACAGAAACCCACAGGGGCAGGTATGTTCACAGATTCCTTTGTACGAAAATATTGGAGTTTCCCTCTGGATGGCATCTTATTTCTAAATGGGGTTTGAAGTGAGGTCAGCAGGTAAGAGGGAGGTGTTTGGGAGGATGAAGTAATTATTGTGAAGAATTGGAACCAATCCCCACAGAAAAACCAATAGGATGTCAGGAGTAGTGAGTGCCCCCTTGAGAACTTGACTTTAAAGTGCAGTCAGTCTGAATAGTTGTTATTTATTGTAGCAGTGTTCACCTGTTTGTGTGCATATGAGGAGAAGACATTTGGTTGAGTTAGTCCAAAGGCATGTCTGGGAAAGTTTAGTATGTGTAGAGTGATTGCCAAGGAAGAAGGTGAGGGAATTCAGAATCATTAAGGAAAAAAAAATGATTTAAATGATTGAGCTTGAATCTCTCTGTTTATGAATCAGAGATAATAATAGACCTTATCTTATGGAAAGCACATGAAACTCTTCAAACAGTGTACCTGATTCTCAGAAGTACTCTGCAAACTTCAAATATTGTTACTGTCATATTGCTGTGGATTATAAAATCTATGCTAGACAATGAATGAAGTGAAGACAAGTAGAAGCCGATAACTAATAGGAAAGTAGTGGGTCCTGGAGCTTTTAGTGGGAACAAAAAAGAATTATGCTGAGGATTCTTGTACAAATAAACCAGAGCTAAAACTTTGAATGAACAGGGGGTCTTGACAAGAGATGGGTGGGTACATCCACGAGGCAAGGGAGTGGGTCATATAACCTGACAGCATATGCTTCAAATGAGCAAGGTGTTTGCAGAAAGAAGAGAATGTTATGTTTGGAAACCTTCAACGTACAACCAGGAGGAAGTCCACTTCCCACCCACCCCCCGTCCCCGAGGAACACTGTATGAGAGAGAAAAGAAAAACAACAGATTCCATTTGAAGAGAAACAGCCTGCTCAGGGGACAGTTCAATTTTAGGAAAAACAGACATGAAGGGGACAATCAGAGAAAAAAGTAGGAATTAAAAAATGTTCACTGATGACAGATGTAGACTTTCAAAGGACCGAGTGACAGTCTTTTTTAAGAGAGAGACTTTTTCTTGCCTTTATGAGAGATTGGATCACATCAACAGAGGTACTTCTGGGCACAGGGTAAGAAGGACCAAACAGGCACACTCTTCTTATTTCAGCAATTAAAAATGGGAATATGACTGAAGTGCTTGGTTTTGACATCTTGACGGGGCTAAGCCCTGAGACCTAGTTGAAATATTTAGGCATCTGGGAGCTGCTCCTTGGGGTCAGCATCATTAGTCATTTAATTATGCTCTGTCTGGTGCTAAGTGTGTTCTGTTTTTTATATTATTTTCAACTCTATGTATATTTATGCCTGGCATCCTTGAATCAATTACAAACTTCCTCAAAAAATGTTTTTATTTTGAGAGTATCAGACTTCACTATTATATTATTTTATACAGAGTAGATGTTCAAGATTGTTTTCTTAAATTGATATTTTTATTACTTAAGTCATAAAAGAGACCACACTATCACTTTTGAATTAGACTGAGCTACATATACATAAATAATAGTTTCAGAAGCAAAGGCTAACATGCTCTGTTATTAATCTTGGGATGATGATATTTTATATTCAGGCAGGAATAGGGGACAGAAGAAATTCCGCATGCCATGTTGCAGATTTAAGTTGAAATGAAATAGGAAAGGTATATAGTGTCTGTCAGGTATAGCTACCCTTGTTTGTTTGTTTGTTTTTCTCTCTTCTCTTTACGAATATTCCATACCATCCAAAGTTGAAGAATTTGAACAAGACTAAAGTTACTTAAAGATTGTTTTCTTCAATACTTAATGGTTTCTATTGGGTGTTGTAACAAGTAAGGTAATGAACACAACTTTGTACAAATGTCTTTGTCTCTAGATTGCCCACAAATCAAATTGATTCTTGGAGTTGAAAAGAAGTAAAGTGGAAAATGAGTATGAGAGATGGGAGAAACATCTGTTTCATCAAAGGAATTGAACTTGATACCAGGGTCTGAGATAAATTATTTATGGTAATGACTCTTTTCCTGATGTCCTGAGTAATGTTTTGTTACAACTTTAGCCCCTGGATTTCTGCTGATTGAAATCTTTGACACTCTATTCTCTTAACCCCTCCTGTGCAAGAAACATGAATACTCAGTGAGCATCCACAATAAATTGGCAAAGTAAATAAAATTCTTAATGCAAATATTCCTAAAATAACTTTTAACTATACTATGCTAGATTATAGCACTCTGTTCCCATTCATAAGGACTTTTCATGACTGCATTTAATCATTTTATAAACCATATATGAAAATTTAGTGAACTTTTGATATTTGTATTTTTTCTCTTTAGTATTAAGAAAGTATTTATCAAAGTCCTATGATTGACCTATTTATTTTTCCCTTTCTCAAAAGTACTTCAATAAATATCCAACTATCATAATTATTGCCTACATTTTTAAGAATACTATATTATTGATTGCATCCTAAGTTTAATTAAATGTGATATATATCCTTAATGTAGGTAAAGTGTATTATTTGATGAACAGTTATATTTCTCTTACTGTAGTGCAATGACAAAAGTATTAACATCATCTATTATATCTTTAAAATAATAACAAAAGTAATATACAAATAATTCGGTCACTGTTTTAAAAATCGTTTTCTGAGCCCAGATTTAGCAAAGTCATTGATATTTTCAGTCAAACTCTTAGTAAACTTTCACCACTTATCTTACATCATAAATGCAATAGTTTAACAAAATAAACCATACAACTTAAGCCTTTTAAAGAATTATAAAATTAAAATACGTGAGGACTTTATTTTAAAGTAATGGTAAATGAAGTAGTTCATGTTACAGCAGCCTCTAGATAAGCAACCCAAATTTTCTACTAGAAATAATAATAAATAAATACACCCCTACACTGTCAACTTTCCTGACTTTTAGGACTAAAAATATGTATTTTAACCCAGTGGGAAAAAATGGTCATAAACTACACTCAATTTTATGAGTTTGATTCAAATGTCCCTTCATAAAGTGGCATAAGCATTTCATTTCCCTTATTCTCCTTAGTGAATATTTCAGGGTTTTTTTTTTTCATGCTGGTGAAAAGCTATGAAAAACCTGAGGTTCTTCATTTTCAAAAGCAAAATGCTCTTCTCTCACTTTAACAGACACTCATACAATTAAAAAGCAAGCAAATCGATCTAGATAAGAGATCAGCAGCAAAGGGAAAAGTTATTGCAAAATTGCTATTTATTAATATAGGCAATTATACTTTAGACTGACTTTCTAAAATCATTGTAACTTATTATGAGTTAACACTAAAGGTGAAGAACTTTGAGATATTGAAAAAAAGGTACATGTTACCCTACTTTCTTTAATACAGGAAATAACTCATTTGACCCCCATCCCAAGAGATAGGCATTGCTATTTCCATTCTGCAATGGAGAAAACTGTGCTAACTTTTTCAAAGCCACACAGTTGGTAAGTGGCTGAGCTACCATCAGCAGTAAATGTGTTCTGACTCCTGATCTCCTTGTTTCTTTGTCATTACACGGAGCCCCTCTCTGTGTATCCTACAAAGTAGCGGTACTGTCAGAATGTGGAACGTTATAAACAGAGAAATAGACAAACCAAAAGGCAAAAAGTAGAATTTCATTCTGTAACTGTTGGATTCAGGAGGATATTGATAGTTTGGGGGTGTTAAAATATGGTTCTTCTGCAGGCTTGTCGACAAGAATGTCATCTATTCAAGCATTACACAGAGCAAGGGAAAGAATATCTGCCCTATATCAACATGCCTGCTTCCTAGAGTTTCTGTTCAATAGTATTTACTTGAAAGTGGCCTCTGCTAGGAATATAATAGGCCTCATTCAAAGATGGAAAATACAACGTTTTTTACAGCTGTTCCATTCATTTCAAGGGGAATTAATGACAGTGGTCTTACTCCACAAAAATGTTAACCACTCAGTTCTTTCAAAAATACAAACTTCTTATGCATGTAAGTTTTCTTAATTGTTTATGTATCTGTTTACTTCTCTTATCATATACATAAATATTTCTCATAACTAAAAAAATGAATTTGGCCCAATTCTTGTTCTCACTAGAATTCGGCATCTCTCTTACTATACACTGCTGCATGATGCATTGCCCCTCTCTAAATGTAACCACTACTGTCATTTTATTATGTCTCACCATTTGGGGCACAAATTCAGTTGGGCCTGCTGGGTAATGTGGTGTCACTTAATATCAATTAGGCCAGTGTTTCCAATTGATGTCTGCCCTTATCTGTAGGGTGCATAATGGCTTTACTCAAATCCCTAGCATTCTACTAAAAACAAGTTGATGGTGGGCTCAGTTCTTCTTTCTTTTCATGTTGTCTCAAATCACTACAACTGCCTTCTCCACCTAGAGAGTCAAGCTTCTTATTGGGAAATCAAGGGGTCCAAAGGAGAATGGTCTAAGGGTCCTAGGTAGAAACTACTAGCCTTATCTGTTATCTTCATAATACTTCTCATGATTGTAATTAAATGATTAAAGATTCATTGTTGCTGCGTGTTCTACTATATTGTAAGGTCCATAAATATCAGAACCAAGTTAGATTTGATTCTTCTTTGTCCTAAGTACTTATCAAAGTGTCTGCAACACAGTAATAATAAATAATTGATGAACAAAAGAATGCATGATTCAATATAAAAGTTTTAATAGTACTAGCAGAAAAAGATGTGGCATTAGCCATTGATTGCACTTCAAACAGGATAACTTTTGAGATAGTATGAGCCACTTGTTAGATTTTTTTCTTAGTAGAAATATTATCATTTTTAAAGGACCTGCTATATTCCCGAGTTTTTTACAAAGGTCATCTTATTTTTTTCTCTAGTAGATTTTAAAGATGTATATTATTACCTTCATTTTACAAATAAGTAAATCTTCACTCAGAAAGGCTAAAGTAACTTCAAAAATCACAGAACTATTCAAAATATCATATCTTTAACTTCTATTTACTTATGAGTTAATACGAGATTATTAGAGGCAAATTTTAACATTGTACAGCCCAAGTAGAAGATGTACAGACTCAGGAAACTTAACTTTTCACACATGTAATAGCTCTCCAAATCATAATTCTGGAAGCTTTCCAGTACTCTTAAGCACTAGAAATGTAGTAGGTGGTCTACATGGGCAAGTGGAATAGGTATGGCTCAGTCTCAGGGCATAGAGAGGTGCTCACCTGCACACCATTTCCTACAGTAGCTTTCCATAGAAGACTCACCTCCACAGAGAAGATGGGACAATACCAACTGCCCAAATGACTCATTTGGTCCCTCTATAGATACAAAAATACAATCTGGTCCTATGCATACCACCCCTGCCACTATCTGACAAATAGATGCCGTTGGTGTTATTTTCTAACCCCTGACTGACACCAGTTTTAGCAATATTTTGCTACAGCACCTGCAAAAATTCTATGTACAAAATATGCCAAAATCTCTGAATAAATATAAGGAAAAACTCCATCTAATCATAAAACAATTGACTAAAATTTGAACTGCTTTTACAAATACAGCATTTACAATTGGCATCCAAGCTAATTAATTGCTTACTAAAACAAACAACAAGATAAATTCTTTTTAGAACAGTACAAAAGGATACACAAAATATCCACATTACAATCTTAAATTAGCCAACACGCAAAGAACCAGGAAAATATAACTTGTTTTCAAGGAAAAAAAAAAAAAATCACTGGACATCAACTCTGAACCACCCAAGGTATTTTTTGGCATATATGAGGATTTGTAAAGAAGATGCTAAAATTAAGCTCAATCAGGCAAAATTAAATCTTACAAGGAATTAAAAGATAGGAAAATTCAGCAGAAAAGCAGAAGTTATAAAATAAAAAAAATTCTTGAACTAAATACTACTAAAAGAAAAAAAATCAATAAAAATTAATCAGATGAGAATATGGAGGAAAAAGAATATTTTCTTTTCATGAAGATTAAGGCATAAAAATGGTCCAATATACAGTATGAGAAATGAAAATTTAGAAAGAAATTAAAACACATGAATGTAAAGAATAATATCAACATTTCTAACACATTTATTTGGAACACTGGAAGGAGAAGAGAAAGAGAATGAGACATAACAAATAATTGAGAAAATAATGGCTCAATACATCTTAAAATCACTGTAGGATGTAAATTTTAAAACTCTATAAGCTAGTCTACTATAAAGAGGACAAATACAAAGAAAACTAAACCTATCCATCTCATAGACAAACTGTGGATAAGCAAAGATACAGAGAAATTTTTGAGAGTAGCTACAGCAAATTATCACATTACATACATGAGAACAATAATTTAAATGACTGCTAATTTCTCATCAGAAACTATAAAAATATAGAAGCCAAAAGATAGGAGGAAATTTTAACATTTATAGAAAAAAAAAGAAAAAAATGTTTCAAACCAAGAAATCAATATCTAGCAAAATGTCCTTTAAGAATTGCATTTGTAACAAAGGAGGTGAAGGACCTCTATAAAGAAAATTATGAAATCCTAAGAAAGGAAACAGCAGAGGATTTTAACAAATGGAAGAACATACCATGCTCTACCATGGCTGGGAAGAATCAATATTGTTAAAATGTCTGTACTTCCCAAAGCAATCTACCTTTTTAATGCCATCCCTATTAAGGTGGCAACATCATACTTTCAAGACTTGGAAAAAAAGATTCTGCGTTTTATATGGAACCAGAAACAACCCCACATAGCTAAGGCAGTTCTTAGTAATAAAAACAAAGCTGGGGGTATCACCTTTCCAGACATTAGGCTGTACTACAAAGCCATAGTGGTCAAGACGGCATGGTACTGGCACAAAAATAGAGACATAGACATTTGGAATCGTATAGAAACCCAGGAAATGAAACTAACAACTTACAACCACCTAATCTTCGATAAACCAATCAA
>CAUYON010068068.1:0-22453 GCA_963573935.1 Arctocebus calabarensis | reverse complement strand
TTATTTATTTATTTATTTTAGAGATAAGGTCTAGTATTGCTTAAACTGGTCCAAATTCTTGCCCTCAAGCAATCCTCCCACCTCAGCCTCCCAAAATGCTGGGATCTCATGCATGAGCACTGAGCTTGGTCACTACCGGATATTTACTGAAGTTTTACTTAGCATTTTCTTTTGTTTATCTGTTTATTACTTCTGAGCCTTTGTCCAAAAAACAAAGCTTCTAATTTTTTTATTTGCTTCTAATTTCACAAGCAAATGAGATTTATAGTTTTTGTGTGTATTTGTGCTAACTTTGTTGAGCTTTGCTTTCATAGTTATGCTTATTTTTGATAGAAACTGGGGAACCTTCCACCATTTTAAGTTCTAGAATAGTTTAATGGCACTGGAGTCATGTGTTTTATGTCATTTTCTAAGTGGACATTTTAAAAATACACATGACATTAGTGTAACTTCAACTGTTTTCATAGTGATGATTTTCTCCATTCTTAAATAATTCATTTTATAAATGGGGTAAAAAAATGCTTAATTCTGTGTTCAATACTTTTTGGTTTTGGATGGTTAAAAATTTTATTTATTTATTTATTTTTTTTGAGACAGAGCCTCCAACTGTCACCTTGGATAGACTGCTGTGGCATCACAGCTCACAGCAACCTCCAATTCCTGGGCTCAAGCAAGTCTCTTGCCTCTGCCTCCCAAGTAGCTGGGACTACAGGCTCCCGCCACAATGCCCGGCCATTTCTTTGGTGGGGGTGGGTTGCAGCCGTCATTGTTGTTCGGTGAGCCCAGGCTGGATTCGAACCCGCCAGCTCAGATGTACATGGCTAGCACCTTAGCCTGCTGAGCCACAGGCGCCGAGCCTGGTTAAAAATTTTAAATCCAGCTTGGCGCCTGTGGCTCAACGGGCTAAGGCACCAGCCACATACACCGGAGCTGGCGGGTTCGAATCCACGCTGGGCCTGCCAAACAACAATACCGGCTGCAACCAAAAAAAAAATGGCCGGGCATTGTGGCGGGCGCCTGTAGTCCCAGCTACTTGGGAGGCAGAGGCAAGAGACTCGCTTGAGCCCAAGAATTGGAGGTTGCTGTGAGCTGTGATGCCACAGCACTCTATCCAGTGCTTGAGGCTCTGTCTCAAAAAAAACAAAAATTTTTTTAATCCTTTTAAATATATGTATAAATTATACTTTAAAAATGTGTTAATACCTAAACAAAGCAAGTCTGAATTTTACCAAAGATTTTTCACAGAAATTTTACAGATTTTACCATAACTCAACTGAGACAGGCTTGGTGCCCATAGCTCAGTGAGTAGGGTGGCAGCCACATACACCGAGGCTGGCAAGTTCGAGCCCAACCTGGGCCTGCAACCAAAAAATAGCCAGGCATTGTGGAGGACACTTGTAGTCCCAGCCACTCGGGGGGCTGAGGCAAAAGAATCACTCAAGCCCAGAGTTTGAGGTTGCTATGAGGTGTGGCACCACAGCACTCTACCCAGGGCGACATAGTGAGACTCTATCCCCAAAAAAAACACCTCAACTGAGACAACGAATGATTCCTTCTTTTAAAATACTTATACTACTAGGCGGCACCTGTGGCTCTATAAGTGGGGTGCCAGCCCCATATACCGAGGGTGGCAGGTTCGAACCTGGCCCCGGCCAAACCACAACAAAAAATGTGTTGAGCCCAAGAGCTGGAGGTTGCTGTGAGCTGTGATGCCACAGCACTCTACCAAGGGTGATAAAGTGAAACTCTGTCTCTTAAAAAAAAAAACAAAAAAAAAACCACTTAGAGTACTATCCACATCTCAACAATAGTGTCAAAAACATTTTAATGAAAGTGTAGCTGCATTAAAAACACTGAGCAACACAGCACAACCTTGTCTCTACAAAAAACAAAATTTTTTTTTTTGAGACAGAGTCTCAAGCTGTCACGCTAGGTAGAGTGCCATAGCGTCATAGCTCACAGCAACCTCCAACTCCTGGGCTCAAGTGATCCTCTTGCCTCAGGTTTTCTACTCTTTTTGATAGAGACTGGGTCTCGTTTTTGCTCAGGCTGGTCTCAAACCGGTGAGCTCAAGCAATCCACCCGCCTCAGTCTCCCAGAGTATGAGGATTACAGATGTGAGCCACCGCACCCAGACAAAAAAAATTTTTTTGTAATTATCCAGGCAGGGTGGTGCATGCCTCTAATCTCAGTTACTGGGGAGGCTGAGGGAGGATGATTGCTTGAGTCCAGGAGTTAGAGGTTCAACGAGCTATGACGATGCCATGGCACTCTAGCTGAGGCAACTGAGTGAGACTTTCTCTCAAAAAAACAAACAAAAAACAGAAACATCAAAATATGTGTTTTAATTATTACTCACTTATAGCTATGTTTCTTTTCCCAACCAGACTTTAGTCCATCACAGTTACAAACATGAAGTCCTTCTATTATTAAATCCAATTATTGCTTATCGATCATAATTACCATTCATTTTATTTCTGGTATATATTACTCCCAGATCTGCTGGAATGGAGTCAAAGCCACTGCTTCCAATGATATAAACCCCTTTTTCTGCAGCTTTCTCATGATACTTCCACTGCATTAGTTCCAGAAACTAAAAAATTCAGAACAAGAATCTGAATCAGAGCTATACAGAAACACCCAAACCAATATTAAATGATCTCTTTAAAGACAAAGAAACTAAACTTCAAAAATGCTAACCAGTATGGCTTTGCAGCAAAATATTAACTGTCGCAGTGTTTTTTCAATTTCTCAGCAATACTGACTGAACACCTACCATGTGCCAGGGAAATATACTGATCTGACCTAATGACACTTAATTTTTTAAGACTTATTTTTATTCATTTAGATTTAAAGTTTAAAAAACAAAACTACAGTTCGTTTGGGGGCAATTACAGTAAATATTTCATTTTTGAAGATGTGACACTAAAAAGAATGAAAAATACTTATAGGATTGTCATTTCCAATGTTCTCTTTTTCACAGAACAGCTAGTGGTAAAACTTACATTTGTGACATTCGTCTATACTTGAGTAAGGACTTCAGAGGCTACTACAATCCTCTTATTTTAAACAGGAACATTTCCCACTACCACTTTTAAGCCACACCTCATTTATTTTCTTGCTTAAAAACTGCACAGGCTTCTGTTAAATACTGTAAACCACTGAGGTGCTGAGAGCAGAGGTACTCTGGTTAATGATCAGAAAGGTGTGCCCAGGGGAAAGTACACACTATTTACGCATGAATGCAATCCTTACCAACACAGAGAGAACCATTTTTCTCTCAATAAATCACAGTGAAAGGATCTTTTTTTTTTTTTTTTTTTTTTTGAGACAGAGCCTCAAGCTGTGACCCTGGATAGAGTGCAGTGACATCACAGCTCACAGCAACCTCCAATTCCTGGGCTCAAGCGAGTCTCCTGCCTCCGCCTCCCAAGTAGCTGGGACCACAGGTGCCCGCCACAACGCCTGGCTTTTTTGGTTGCAGCCGTCATTGTTGTTTGGCGGGTCCAGGCTGGATTCGAACCCGCCAACTCAGGTGTACCTGGCTGGTGCCTTAGCCCACTGAGCCAGTGAAAGGATCTTGAGTAAGATGTTGTGTGTCTTAGAAATGCCTCACTAAATTCAGTGTCTGACATTTGCAGAATGTAATATTGTTGTTACAACACTGAGGTTGATTGCTGCAAACTACTAAACTTTCTGAGTATTAAATGGTTACATCTTAAATTATTTATACAGAACATTGGTCCCAGAACACAAAAATAGGAACGGCATCTGGAAATTTATCTCATTCCATGTTTGGAGATAAAGGGTTTACTGTTCTTCCCTTTATTTTTATGCAGATAAGTCCTTGTTCACATTGAAATATAATGGCACTTAAATTCTGGCATTTTTCCAATCTGCAGTATGACGAGGATGCTGAAGGCCATCACTACATAGCACACCGCAACATAAGGACTTTTCCATTCAGCAGTTCTGACACACTTTCAGAATACGACCAACAATCCAATTTTATTTCTGTGTAGGAGGCTAGGTGCCAAGGATTGGATATAAGCACAGGTAAACATAAGCAGCAAAATTGCAGTCAAGAAACTCTGAAAACTGAAAATGGCAGCCATAGTGAGGCCAGCAAAGCCCCAGCCACAGCCCCCTTCTGAGCCCTGGGGGGAAGAGGCCTGCAGGCTCTGCCCCCGCCTGCCATCAGGTTGGGCTTGGGAGGTACCTCCTCCCAAGCTGCAGTTCAAATTGTTTTAAATGTACAAATTATACCTACAATAAAAATTAAAATAATATTGAAAACACAAAGAAAACAAAATAAACAATCACCCTGGGAGCGCCTGCGGTTCCCTGGGTAGGGCGCTGGCTCCATATACCAAGGGTGGTAGGTTCAAACCCGACCTCAGCCAAACTGCAACAAAAAAAAATAGCCGGGCGGTGGGGTAGGCGCCTGTAGTCCCAGCTACTCGGGAGGCTGAGGCAAGAGAATCGCCTAAGCCCAGGTACTGGAGGTTGCTGTGAGCTGTGTGACGCCATGGCACTCTACCGAGGGTGACAAAAGTGAGACTCAAAAAAAAAAAAAATTCACCCCAAACTGCATTATGCAGAATAATATCATCACAGATCTATGCAGATAGAGAGAGGGGCAGGAAGGGAGGAGATGATAGAGGAAACAGGAGAATGTCTGTTGAAATCTTTTGCTTGTTTTAGATTTACAGAAACACTGAATAGTAGAGAGTTCCCATGTACTTAGAAAATCTATTTCTCTATTAACATATTTTACCATTATTGATGCATTATTAGCTAAAGTCTACAGTTTATGCAGATTTCCTTTGTTTTTACTTAATGCCCTTATCCTAGTCCTCATCTAGGATACCATGGTACACTTAGGTGTTATGTCTCCTGAGGCTCCTTTTGGCTGTGACAGTTTCTCACACTTCCCTTGTTTTAGATGACCTTGACCATTTGGAGGAGTACGGGCCAGGTATTTTATAGAAGGCTCCTTTATTGAGATTTATTTCATGTTTTTCTCATGATTAAACTGGGGAATAGGTTTTAAGGGGTAAAGTGCCATTCTCATCACATCTTATCAAGGCAACATACTATTGACATGATTTACTAGTTCTGATGCTGACCTTGAACACCCAACCAAGGCAGTGCTTGCAGGTTTCTCCACTGTTAAATTATGCTCCCCCTCCGTGAGAGCAGTGCAGCTACATAAATCATTTGGAATTCTTCTATATAGAAGATTTATCTCTTCTTATCCTTTTGCCCACTTTTTAAATGAGTGTATTTCTACTATTGACTTGTAAAAGTTCTTTATATATTCTAGGCATCTTATTTTCTCAATTTATCTTTAGGCTACTTTATTCACTTTTTTTATGTTGAGATAACTCTATTGCCCAGGCTAGGTCTTACTCTATTGCCCATCCTATAAGGTACATAATCGATTTTTTTTGTAGAGACAGAGTCTCACTTTATCACCCTTGGTAGAGTGCTGTGGCATCACAGCTCACAGCAACCTCCAACTCTTGGGCTTAGGTGATTCTCTTCCCTCAGCCTCCTGAGTAGCTGGGACTACAGGCGCCCGCCACAACGCCCAGCTGTTTTTTTTGTTGCAGTTTGGCCGGCCTGGGTTTGAACTCACCACCTTCCATATATGGGGCCAGCCCCTTATTCACTGAGCCGTAAGCACTGCCCTATATAATCAATTTTTATAAATTCGATTTTTACATAATTTTTATGTACCTTACTGGATGACTTACAAGTGTATCACTATTTTCTATGTTCTGAGTTATTTTAAATAACCTAAGAATTGCTTTTTAAAAAAAAATTCACGTTTCCTACCTATTCTTGTATCATCTTTGGTAATTACACCCTCCTAGTATTTTCCAATATACATTATCAATTGATAAGCTCTAAGCACATATTATGCTGGAACACTGATGACAATAATCAATACAGACTATAAAGACATATGAGGTTACCATTTTTAAAGAGTTAGTTTAGCTTAGTGACTATTAACACATGAGGTCCTTTAGTCAGGCAAACCTCAATGCAAGTCCTACTTCTACTTACTAGGTGCATAACTCTGAGCAAGTTACTTAACCTTCCAAAGCTTCAATTTCCTCATTTCTGAGAAAAGGAAGAAGGCCAGGTGAAGTGGTAGTCCATGCCTGTAATCCCAGCACTGGGAGACTGAGGTGTGAGAACTGCTTGTGGCCAGGCGTTCAAGAATAGCCTGGTCAACATAGCAAGACCCTGTCTCTATAAAAAAAAAAAAAAAGTCAGCCAGGCATAGTGGTGCGAGCCTGTAGCCCAGTTACTTGAGAGCCTGAGGCAGGATTGCTTCAGCCCAAGAATTTAAGGTTAGAGTGAGCTATGATCACACCACTGCATTCCAGCCTGGGAGACAAAGCAAGAGCCTATCTCTCAAAAAAATAAAATTAATAAATAAAAATTTTTTAAAAGTTAGTACTAAAAATGTTAAGCTTAAAGAGATCTTAAATTTTCTGTATAAAAGTGCCTGATTCTAAAAAGGGAATTCATAATGAAAAGTTACAAAAGTGAAATTCTAAGAATTATGCATAGTATACCATTAATTAATTCAGTTTACAGCATTAAGAAGCCACAAAAAACAGCATACTCCATATACTAAGGGCTTGAAATAAAGGAGGTTATAGAGATGAAAGAAATCCAAGTAAACCAAAGCTAAGACCTTACCACCAGTGTTCTTCTTTAAGCTATGAATATATTGAATATCATAGAAATATCATCTGTAAACACTAGAAAATAAGTTGTCAACTTCTAAACGTCTCAAAATTGCAGAAAATGTTTTCTACTTCATTAAAAACAAAATCAAGTGTTGTTAATTTTATGTTTTTTCCTTTCCTTTCACATACCTGAGGCTCTCCGCAGATGTCAATACAACTGGTTCCATTTTCAATACATGCTTTTACTACAGGTTCTCCATAAAATCGATACTGGAAAGAAAAAGACAAACTTAAATGAATGAAATGCCATTGTTATCAAGAAATGAAATGTTAATAAACACTATGGGAGGCCAAGGCAGGAGAATGGTTTGATGCCAGGAGTTTTTAAGACCAACCTGAGTAAGATGGAAACACCATCTCTACAAAATATAGAAAAATTAGCCGTGTGTGGTAGCGTGCACCTGGCTCAGGCAGGAGGATTACTTGAGCCCTAGAGCTTGAGTTTCCAGTGAGCTCTGATAATGCCAATGCTAACCTGGACAATAGAGTAAGACCTTATCTCCAAAAAAAAAAAAAAAAAAGTGAATATAGTAGCCTAAAGATAAATTGAGAAAATAAGATACCTATACTGTACCACCTCTGGAAGTATATATAAATAATGGCATAATGGAATCACAGGGGCATGTATGCTCACCTCTAACTGAATTATAAGTGGAAAGTTTTATAGAAAACGTGTTTCAGGCTCAGCGCCCATAGCTCAGTGGTTAGGGTGCTGGCCACATACACCAGGAATGACAGGTTCGAACCCAGCCCAGGCCTGCTAAAAACAACAATTACATCAACAAAAAGTAGCCGGGCAAAGGGACACATAAATGATAGGACAATGCAAAGGCCGACCTTTGTAAGTAGGTCAGATGGGCTCTCCTCTTCACCTACTCCATGGCCTCACTCCTCTTACTAAGAATGGCAGAAAACACTGGGATTACTGGACTCAGGGAAGTATATTAAACTGTAGTTCCTTCCCTGCCATTAACTAACCACATAAAATCAGTGAAGTATTTAACTTTGGAAGCAATGTGATATAATGGAACAGACAAGGGCTTTTAAGGGAGCAAGACTGAAATTCACACCTTTCATCCATCATTACTAGCTATATGAACTTATTTACAAATCACTGAAATGAACTACTATATGAACAAAATACACATTTAAACACACATAAAACAGAAAAAAATTTGAGATTAAAAACATAGTCCAAGTTCTATTTTCCTTCTGCACCCTGTGGACACAGACCTGGGTAATCCTCGGGGCTTGTGCATTCCTACTTCAAACTCATCTGGAGCTTTCTTTGGCCCAGATGAGTCCCTTGGTTATTTTACCTCAAAGTTTCTCGAGTTGGCCAGTAGTCTACCTGCTTTAGAAATCACCTGGGTCACATGCTGTTTACTCAGCCCTACCTCAGATCCTCTGAACTGGGCTTTCTGAGGTAGACTCTACTACCCTGCATTTCAAATAAGCCAACAGGTGATTCGTGCGTACTCTGAAGATGTAGAATCACTCACTGCCCTAGCCATTTTCCTGGAAAATCTCACCTACTCTCTCAATTCACCAACATGGGTGTTGATGACTGCCAACCTGTCTCCAGAGCTGCTCGTTGAAAAGGTTTCCTCTCAGGAGGAGAGGAATGCAGTGGCTCACACCTGCAGTTTTAGACTTGTCTGAGCAAGAGTAAGACCCCTAACTCATAAAAAATGAAAACCCAGCCTGGCGCAGTGGTGAGTGCCTATAATCCCAGTGGCTTCTGGAGGCTGAAGCAGCGGGATGCCCACAGCCTGAGTCTGAGATTGCAGTGAGCTATGATGCCATTGCACTCTGCTCAGGGTAGAGGGTGGGACTCTGCTACAACAACAACAAAAAAGAAAAAGCAAGGAAATAAAAAAGGTGTCCTTACCTGCGGTTTCTATCACAAGGATCAGGACCAGCATGAGTCATACATGACACTGATTTCACTTTGGCTACATGTTCCCCTCCTTTATTTTCTCTTCACCCTGATTTTCTCACATACTTAAAAAAAAATTCCCCCTGGCTCAGCACCCATAGCACAGTGGTTATGGCACCAGCCACATAAACTGAGGCTGGAGGGTTTAAACCCAGATTGGGCCAGCTAAACAACGACAACTGCAACCAAAAAATTGCCTGTACTTCCAGCTTACTTAGGAGGCTGAGGCAAGAGCTGTGAAGCCACAGCATTCTACCAAGGGCGACACAGTGAGACTCTGTCTCAAAAACAAAACAAAACACCCTATGTTGTACGTATTTCTTGTCTTAACGCAAGTTATCCAACAGACACCTCAGTTTCAACAAGTCCAAAACTGAATTCATCATTTTCCCCTCTAAACCTGTTTCTTTGCCTTGGCCTCCTAGCACGTAATTCAAAGTGTAGCCTTTAGTTTGGCCTGCCCAGGTCTCACTTCTAACATCTTTTCTGAGGTATTCAGGAGGCAAAATTTTACAGAAGGCTGAACAGCGCAGCAGTCTAGAGCATGGGCTTAAATCCAAACTCTGCACGCACTCGCTGTGTGATCTTGGGCAAAGTACTTTACCTCTCCAATTTCTTCATCATAAAAATGGAGATAATCATAGCACTGTTTCACTAGGTTGTTTTGAGGATGAAATAAGAGCATAAAAAAGAGCTTAGCACAGCGCCGTGTACATAACATTCCGTTTATTCTTTTTCATTATTATTAATAGCATTTCTCCACACAATTCTCAGATTAAAACCTGAAAGTTTTCACTCTACTTATCCAGTTTTACCCGTTTTTATCAGAAGTTACCAGTTTTTATCAAACCAGTTCTCTAAAAATATCTCCTGAAAATATCTCAAGTCAGTCTTTTTTCTCTACCTATACAAAGCTTAGTTCAAAGCTTTGCCTGTCATCCCTTACCTAATTTACTACAGATAGCTTCTAACTGGTTTCACTGCAGGCAATTTAGCCCCATCTCCCAAGAAATACCAACTGTCGTCCTGAAACAATTGGATATTGCCAATTTCCTTCCTTTTCTCCTGCCCCACTACTGTAATACATACACTCTAAAAATCCTTCACCAATTCTCCAGTGCCTATAATATAAAGCCCAAACTACTTAGCATGTCACAAACCATCCTCAAGCATCACGTCAGCTCCTTAATTCCCATTATGCTCAGCTGTCATCATGTCAGCTCAGCAGTTCTAAACTCCCCATAGTTCCCTGAACATGCTGCTCTTCATGCCCAGATAGTTGCTTCTACTACCTGGAACATCCTCCCTCCCTCTCACGCCTACTTGCCTAACTCCCAACTCCTCCAGGCTCAGACTCAGAGCCTCAGGTTCACTTCTCATGTCTCAGTCAGTTCATTACAAGTACTGACAAGCTGCAACAAAGCATTAATGAGCTTTTAATTTTTTCAGACAGTCTCACTCTGTTGTCTTAGGTAGAATGCCATGGTGTCATCATAGCTTACAGCAACCTCAAGCTCCTGGGTTCAAGTGATCTACCTTCCTCAACCTCCCAAGCACCTGGGACTATAGGCACCGCCACAATGCCCTGCTAGTTTTTCTATTTTTAGTAAAGATGGGGACTCACTCTTGAGGGTGGTCTTGAACTCCTGAACTCAAGGGATCCACCTGCCTTGGCATCCCACAGTGCTAGAACTACAGGCATGCCACTGTTTCCAGCCTTAAAGCAAGGTCTTGAATAGATCTTTGCTCCCATTAATGAGCTTTTTAAAATGATAGTAGCTCTTTCAGGGAAGAGTATATATTTTCCTATTTGCCACAGTTCACCTACCCTTACACTGTATTTTGTCACACCTGGTCCACTTCTCCTTTGGGTAATCTGAGGTTGAGAATTCTTATCCCTATTTTATTACATTGTTCGACTTTTCTCTACTTAGTAACTCGTGCTTGTATGAGGTAAGTGCACAAAGTCAGAGTAGCAATCCTTCATCTCAGAGGGGACATTTCTCCCCTGTGAAGCCAATTAGCTTAGAGGTCAAATTAGCAATCCTCTTCTCAATGTTCAACCCAGTGGTCTCCCTAGTGCGCTTCCTCCAAGGGGTACACAAATGATCCACTGAGTGTGGAAGTAAATAATGGAGCCTTTACTTATGTTGATCTTTTATAGAAAACACAGAACTTTTATTAATAGTTAAAAACTGGGCTGACTACAATACATTAAAAACTGAACTTTTATTAATAGTTAAAACATGGGCTGACTACAACACATTCAACACCACCATGTCAAGTGGTCATGTGTTAAATGTAGGCTACAACAGGTATCCTGAAGGGGCCATAGTGATACCCTCATTCATTCAGTCCATATATTGCAACCTAAGGTTTGAATGAGGTTGCTGAGGGGATTTCTTACAGGTTTTTTGTTTGTTTGTTTGTTTTTGAGACAGAGCTTCAAGCTGTCACCCTGGGTAGAGTGCTGTGGCATCACAGCTCATAGCAACCTCCAGCTCCTGGGCTCAAGCGATTCTCCTGCCTCCACCTCCCAAGTAGCTGGGACTATAGGCGCCTGCCACAACGCCCAGCTAATTTTTGGTTGCAGCCATCATTGTTGTTTGGTGGCCTGGGCTGGATTCAAACCTGCCAACTCAGGTGTATGTAGCTGGCGCCTTAACCGCTTGAGTCACAGGCGCCAAGCCTTTTTTGCAGTTTTTTTTTTGCCAAGGCTGGGTTTGAATCTGCTACCTCTGGTACAGGGGGTTGGTGCCCTACTCCTTTGAGCCACAGGCGCCAACCCGAGTTGTTAAGGCTTAAACTCTGAGGCCTCAGGCATTTAGAAGGAGGAGAATTAAAAGATCATACAAAGACTACTAGGATGAACCGGACGGAGAGGAAGAAAACTAGGAGAAAGTGAGAATGCAGAAGCCAATCGAAGGAGAAAGTCATCAAATCCATCAAATGCTGGAAGCTTTGATTAAGATGAGGACTGAGAATTGATAACTTGATTTGAGAGGAGGGGATCTTGCCAGAAGTTTCATTAGTGCAGGGAGGATAATAAAAACCTGAGATGATTACTTTTAGAGCAGAAAATGAGGAAGTCCAGACAGTAAGAACTCTTTCAAAGGGATTTGCTGAAAGAAAGGGTAGGGGCATAAAAATGTAGTTGGAGGGGTTATGTAGAATCAATGGAAATTTTTTAAAAGATGAGAGATATAATCACATATTTAAATGCTGACAGACTCTGGAGGCTGAGGCAAGAAGACTGTTTAAGGCCAGAGTTTGAGACCATCATGGACAAGATAGCAGACCTCATCTCACTCATACACACACACATACATACTCACATACATACACACACATACATGAATATGAAAGAAATAATTCAGTAAAGAGGGAAAATTTGGAGCGGCACCTGTGGCTCATCAAGTAGGGTGCCAGCCCCATATACTGAAAGTAGTGGGTTCAAACCCAGCCTTGGCCGAACTGCAAAAACAGAAAAATAGCCGGGCGTTGTGGCAGGCGCCTGTAGACCCAGCTACTCAGGAGGCTGAGGCAAGAGAATCGCCTAAGCCCAGGAGTTGGAGGTTGCTGTGAGCTGTGATGGCGGAGTTGGAGGTTGCTGTGAGCTGTGACGTCATGGCACTCTACCCAGGGTGAAAAAGTAAGACTCTATCCACGGCACTGTACTGAGGGCAATAAAGTGAGGCTCTGTCTCTACAAAAAAATAAAAGAAAAAGGGCTGGGCACAGTGGCTCGTGTCTATAATACTAGGAGACGCTGGGGGGATGGATTGCTTGAGCTCAGGAGTTCGAGACCAGCCTGAGCAAGAGTGAGACGCTGCCTCTATGAAAAAAAAAAAAAAGAATAACTGGGCATGTGGCACAAGCATCTGTAGTCCCAGCTACTTGGGAGGCTGAGGCAAGAGGATTGCTCAAACCCAGGAGTTTGACGTTGCTGTGAGACGTGATGCGATGGCACTCTACCCAAGGTAACAAAGTGAGACTATCTCAAAAAAAACAAAAAGAGGGAAAATTTGGTAACAAGAAACTGTGCAACTATGCTCACTTCAGCAGCACATACTAAAATTAGACAATATAGAGAAGATGAGTATGGCCCTTGCACAAGGATGACACACAAGTTGTGAAGCATTCCATATTAAAAAAGAAAAGAAAGAAAATGTGTAACTATAAACATAAAGTCTTCAAATACCACACCCAATAGGAACAAAAGCAGTTTTTACGTCTAACAAGAGGTAAGGTAGAGTGGCACCTGTGGCTCAAGTAGGGTGGCAGCCCCATATACCACAGGTGGCAGGTTCAAACCCGGCCCCAGCCAAACTGTACCCAAAAAAAAAAAAAAAAAAGTCAGGTAGAGTACAGGGTACACAGTGCAGGTAGGCAGACAGGTAGGTAGGTAAGTTGATCTAGAGGAAGGAAGATGAAATTCTGTTCTAACAGCTTCTATTTTCACAGGAAAAAAAAAGAAATAAAATCATAAGGTCAAAGACAAAGACCGGATGTTAAAAGTGCGAGGAAAAGGAAGCTGTAAAACTTTGGAGGGGAGACTAGTGACGGGAAATGCAGAACTGCGATAGGTCCTACGTTCCACACGAGGTTTGTAACCACGTATGTGAAGTGTGACCAGTCGGCATGGGGATGCACTTTTCTCTGGCTGGATTACTCGTGTTTAAGTGAAGAGTAAGCAGAGAGTTACAACAACCAGGGTGGGGGTTCTCCACTGGGGAGAGGAGCACAAGGGAGTTAGCTGAGGGTGCATATTACACAGTGACTACAGCAATGGACCCAATGGATGGAATATAAGCTAATTAAGGATGAGATAAATCTCAACAATATTTTTACTTACTAACAATTCAAAACCTTTTTGTTCTCAATAAAAAATTAGCATTTTAAATGCTTACTTTTCAATGTCATGACAATTGTAAAGGCTTCTTCAGATCAGTAAATGTAACCAACATGCACCTTGCTAAGTGGGCAAAAGGCCTAGAAGCCATCCTTGATACCTCTCTTTCATATCCAGCACAGTAAAGAAAGCTGTTTTCCTTTTGAAATATACTTGGAACCAAACGACTTCTCACTACCTTTACTGCTACTATCCTAGTGCTTATCTTGTTTAGGTCACTGTTAGTCCTTTATTATCAACTGTTCCTCTTAGAAGCCAACAAACTTCAAAATTAATGATCAGATCATCCACTTGCTTTGGACCATTCAATGACTCTGTCACACTCAGAAAAAAATCCAAGTCTTGACCCTGGCCTTCCAGCTCTCTGCCCTGCTCACCACCAAGCACAAAGTCATCTCAGGACCTTTGTACCTGCTTTCACTCAAACATCCTCTCCTCAGATACTCAGCAGAGATCTGAATGAAGTGAGAAAGAGCATTCAGATTTCTGCTCAGAAGGTGAGTTTACTCACAGAAACCTTCCCTGATCACGCATCTACAATCACTGATAGACCTGCTCCTTTATTACCTTTGCTTCATTTTCCTTCAAAGCATTCACCACTACCTACTATCACAATCTTATTTTTCTGTCTCCCCCACATTCTGTCTCTTGGAATGTAAGTTCCAAGAGGGATTTTCTGTTTTGTGTCTCAGGTGCCTGGAATGGTACATTTTATATACAGTAAACATTCAATAAATACTGAATAAATGAACAAGTCCTTTTTAGTCCTTATCTTCTGTGCATGTTAACATATATAATCTGCTAAGTAATACATGGATATAATTTATAAATAAATAAAAAATATATTAGGGGTACACACACAAACACTGTTTACTGCAACAGTGTACCATACAATAAAAAGCAAGAAAAAAAAAATTTTTTAAGTCTAGCTAGCATAGCTGCAGCCAATGAACAAATAAACCAGCACACATTCCCTGAGTACAGAGTCACAGAGAGCCTATTACTTCCCCTTTCAGGAGACTTAGGTTATATTCATTGACTCTTCACAAAAAGAAAAAACTTCCCATATGGGGTTAAGGCCTTCAACCAGTGCCGCTGTCCTCTGACCTTATGTTCTTCTGGAATACAAAACACCAGATTTTGCTGCAAGTGAGTGCACTGTTTGTTCTTATACAAAGAAGGTTTGATTACTTACTGGTCCTACACAGTTGAGGACAACTGTTGCCTGTTTAGCCATTTCATCAAGTGAGGCTGGATTAGTGATATCACAAATGATTATTCCAACTTCAGACAACAGTGTTTGTCTTCCTAAAATAAGAAATACATAATTTAAAGAAAATCCTGATATAGTATTAGATCTTTCAGATCTTCTTTTTATAGTAATAAGTAACAGCAAATTACTAAGTATACAAAGAGATAAATTGTTTATAATCAGGTAATAAAAAAGGAAAAGGCTGGGAGCCCAAGGAAGAAGGATCATTTGAGACCAGGAGTTCAAGATCAGCCCGGGCAACACTGAGACCTCATTTCATTAAATTTGTTTTTTTTTAAATTAGCAAGGCATTATGGCCCATGCCTGTAGTCTCAGCTACTAAGGAAGTTGACGAAAGAATAATGCTTGAGCCCAAGAGTTTGAGGTTGCTGTGAGCTATGAAGATGTCACTGTAGTCTAGGCACTAGAGTGAGATCCTATCTCAAAAACAAAAAAAAGGAAAAGGCTATGTGGAAACCAGAGTTGCTATTAAGGGTTATTCAAAAGATTAATAACCTTTAAAAAAATCATCTAACATAAGCAATGTATATGTAACCCTGCATAGGGCAGTGCCTGTGACTCATCAAGTAGGGTTCCAGCCCCATATACCGAAGGTGGTGGGTTCAAACCCGGCCTCGCCGAACTGCAAAACAGAAAAATAGCTAGGCGTTGTGGCGGGTGCCTATAGTCCCAGCTACTTGGGAGGCTGAGGCAAGAGAATCGCCTAAGCCCAGGAGTTGGAGGTTGCTGTGAGCAACAGCACTCTACCGAGAGCAATAAAGTGAGACTCTGTCTCTACAAAAATTAAAAAAAAATAACCCTGCATAACACAACAATTTTATAATCAAGTTTAGATGCTAACTAGATAATTTCTCCATCAAGAAATTTATATTACAAAAAGTTTTTCATCAACTACTAAATAATTCCATATGATCCAATTATAGCAAATGGAAGGGGTTTGTTAACTCTCAAAATCATGAGAACAAAAGAGAACTCTGAGGTAAAAAGTACACACTATATAAAAATACCTAGGCTTATAATGAGGAAATAATTGGAATTAACAGACTCAATACAGCAATGCAGGTTTTCAAGAGGTCAAAGTGTACTTCCCACCATACCCTGATTTGGGCACTACAAATCGTAGATAACCAGTCTGTACTTGTATGGTGTTGAGCAGGAAAAATAAATGGAAGATTGCATTTTAATAGTAAAACTACTTCTTTTGGAAAAATAAAACCAAAACACTCTTTGGTTAAGATTGTGCATGTTGCTAGTGGCAGCACTGAGAGTTGTAGGAAGAGTCCAGCCTCCATGGCGCCTTCTGTACATAACCACAAACAAAAGATCCCAGATCCCCACTATAAACAAGGCTCTGTTGAAATTCTAAGATTAAACAGAAGTAACGTAGTATGCCCAGAACTTTTAGCTACTATAGTATTTTGTATGAGGAATCTAAGGTGGAGAATTAGCAGATTTTAAAGTTATCCAGTCCTAAGTTAGAGGTCAAACTTGCTTGCGTGCGTCTTGTCCCCTGTCCCACTCTGCAACCCCGGCATGTAGGACAGGACTTAGCATGGAGAAGACCACCCACTGCATGTATGTTGCATGAATGCCGAAAAGAACAAGCAAACGTCCAAACCTGACATGCCAACTTTTTTTTTTGGATGAAGAATAATTCCTACAAGTAAAAAAGACAATTTCTTTGTAAGGAACTTTAAAATGAAAGCCACCACCATGCTATCAGGGAAACTCAGTAAGCTTTCTCTCCCGTCCCCAAACACAAGGCAGAGTGCAAACCCCAGAGGACCAGAAACGTTCACGCCCACAGGGATCTCCGCTCCGGAGCGGGACGCAGCAGAAATTCTAAAGCCGGGGAGACACCCGTATGTAGAGGTTAAACCTTTCCGGTTTCATGTGGGTGGGACGACCCGTGCCACCGTCTGAAGCACCCTCCGCTGCTCCCGCCCCGACGGCGGAGGGCGCATCCCCGCGGAGAAACGCTCCTTCCCGCGACGCGGGGCCCCGTCCCTCCCCGCCCCGTTTACCCAGCTTCAGGGCCGCCCTCTCCAGCACTCGCTGCAGCCTCTCCCGGCTGCGGCCCGCCACGGCCCAGGGCAGGCGGGAGTTCCGCTCCGGGTCCGCCTGCTCCCGGGCCACCTCCTCGGCCACGAACTGGCCGGTGAAGCCAGAGGCGCCGAACACCACCAGGTGGAAAGGCCTCTGCGGGGTCGCCATGACGAGCCTACGGGCAGCCGCGGCGCGGGGCGGGCTGAGTCCACGGCGCCTGCGCCTCAGGCAGCGACTCCAGTACCGGGCGCAGCAACCGCCGCCGTCCGGGCCGCCGCCGTCGCCGCCGCTTGCGCGCCGCGCTCCCGTCAGCCCGCGCGCGCCGCCGCGCCGGGGACGCGCCCACGGCCAGACCCAGGCCGCCCCGCGCGCCGGCCGCCGCCGCGCCGCCTCCTCCCCGGGGGGCTTCGGCCCGGAGGCCGCCCGGGCCCGTGGCTCCGGCTGCGGGTCCGTCGCTGCGGCGGGCAGGAGGCCGCGGCGGCCCATGGCTCCGTCCGGTCGTTTGTGGGCACCGCTCTGACCGCCCGGGGCGCCGCATCTTCTAGCCCGCCCGGAGGCTGGAGGCGGCGGCGGCCGTGGGAGGGGGTTGCGCAAAGGGCGTCGTATTTCCTTCCCTCCCTGTGTCTGCCCCTTCTTCCTCCCAACCTTTCCTTCTCCTTTCCCTCTTTCTCCATCCCTCCGCTCTTTTTTTTTTTTTTGAGACAGAGCCTCAAGCTGTCACCCTGGGTAGAGTGCTGGGGCATCACAGCTCACAGCAACCTCCAACTCCTGGGCTCAAGCGAGTCTCCTGCCTCCGCCTCCCAAGTAGCTGGGACCACAGGCACCTGCCACAACGCTCGGTCGTTTTTTGGTTGCAGCCGTCACTGTTCTTTGGCGGGCCCGGGCTGGATTCGAACCCGCCAGCTCAGGTGTATTAACATGGATGGAAGTGGAACACGTTATTCTTAGTAAAGCATCACAAGATTGGAGAAGCATGAATCCTATGTACTCAATTTTGATATGCGGACAATTAATGACACGGTGGAGGTGGGGAAAGGGGAGAGCAGAAAGAGAAAGAATGAGGGACGGGTGGGGAAAGGAAGAGCAGAGGGAGGGAAGGAGCGAGGGGGGTGGGGTCTTGGTATATACCACCCCTTTTAGGGGTAAGACACGATTGTAAGAGGTCTTTACCTAACAAAATTTTGTACGTTCAATGAATCCCCAACAATAAATTGTATGTGGCTGGTACCTTAGCGGTTTGAGCCACAGGTGCCAACCCCCTCCACCCTTTTTTTTTTTTTTTTTTTTGAGACAATGTCACAGAGATCACCTTGGAAGGATTTGCTTTTGTGGTGAGCGGTCCCAGGTCTGGCCTTTGTTGAAGTAATTATCCATCTAAAGGATTTCCAAGGAATTCATTCTCTCTCAGGGCCAGCAAAGAGTTTCGTTTCAGCACCAAAGTTAGCGCCAAGGAAAAGGAAAGGTCCCTCTTCCTTCTGGAGAAACAAGGTTGGCTCATGGGCAGGCTGTTGGCTACCATTTTTACAAAGTGAAAAACTGGATCTGATGCTCAAGGGTGAAGGAGGGGACTAAGGGTTTGAGAAGAGAGAAGAGTGCCTTCGACATCAGGTGTGAATGTTTGCTAGGTGACAAAGATTCTCCACCGAGGTTTCTCTGAATTCTCTTCTCCTCCAGCCTAACCCTCAGCCTATAAAACCTTGAACCAATACTAACATACTTGCCAACTGCTCAAGTCTTTTTCCTGGGATGACTCCAGGCCCCTTACAGTGTCTGCCTGAGAAAGCTCAAATCTGTGCAAAGAATTTACTGCCTCTTCCAGCCAACACATGAAAACAGGGCCCCTGTCTCCCAGTCTCTGTAGGAGGGTAGAAGCCTAAATTGAGGACGTTGTAGTTAGCAAACTCAGATAAGTTTCACATGGACCAAGCTTCCCTTACACTTTTTGGAATTTTTGGCTTCCCTGACTCTCCTGAGCCTCCCATTTACCCTCTCTTTGCTCCCTCATTCGCTGTTCAACATGCCTAGACACCCTCCTACAAATTGAAGTGGGAGTTAGTTCATGCTGGACTCTTTTTTTTCCTATTGCAATAGTATATTACTGATGGAAATCTGTCCGTACCACTTTACCTAGTGTCTGACTTTTTATGTCTGGGACATAGGAAATCAGAAAGTCATAAATAAAGTAATATCCAGGTAGTTCTTAGGGTCCAATTTGTAGTTGAAAGAGAGAAGGGACTTGCAACATCTGGGAAATGATATAGGAGTTATGGCTGAATGTGAAGGGATGAAGTCATGGGGAGTCACTTGTAAAATATCATGGGAGTTATTTTGCAACATTTGATTACTTGAATTATTTGAGTAGATTTCTAGTGGATAATTTGGTGTCTCTAAATAGAAATAGAAAGCAAGAAAAACAGCTTGCTTGCAAGAAAACAGGGCAGTGCTTGTGGCTCGGTGGATAGAGTGTCTGCTCCATATACCAAGGGTGGCCAGTTCCAACCCGGCCCCGGCCAAACTGCAACAAAAAAATAACCGGGTGTTGTGGCGAGTGCCTGTAGTCCCAGCTACTTGGGAGGCTGAGATAAGAGAATCACCTACGCCCAAGAGGTGGAGGTTGGTGTAAGCTGTGATGCCTCAGCACTCTACTGAGGGCAACAAAGTGAGACTGTCTCAATAAAAAAAAAAAAAAGAAAGAAAGAAAAACAGCTAATCCAAGTCAGAAATTCCCTCAGATGCTACTACATGTCAGAATAAGTTGTGGTCTCAGGATACTGAAAGTTGCAAACTAGGACAACACAAGTCAGCGACCATATTCAGTCCTTCTAGAAACTTCTCCTGGTCAAGCTACAATGACTCAGTGAAAAGAAGTGAGTCCGGGTTCACCTTTTAGGAAAGCAACAAAAACTAAATGCTTTTTCTCTTGATGAAGGGAGCTATTTCTACCTTTTCCTTTCTCTTCCCATCTTTGTATCATTTTCTCTTTTTTCAAATATTAAGCTAAAAATTCACTTGCAGTTAAAAGTTTCTTTGAACAAATCTTCAAAACTCTAGGCTTTATTATTTTTAATGTTTTTATTTTTAATAAAGGACACATCCAAATTGTAATGAAGGAGGCAGTGGAGGCCACTCACACCTGCTCACCAGAGCCAGTTGCTAAATTTTCAGCACCTTTGGGAGTGAGTTGAAGTTACACAGGCAATCTGAAATCAGTCATGGTGAAAGTGTTTATACCATGAAGACTAGCAAACACTCCAAACCAGGGTTTTCCCTCCAGAGAGTGAATGAGAATCTTATTAAATATTTACCAGCATACTAAGGCATTGAGGAGAAAGAGAATATCAAGAATTTGGCAGTGGTGCCCATAGCTCAGTGGTTAGGGTGCCGGCCACATACACCAAGGCTGGTAGATTCAAAGCTGGCCTGGACCTGCTAAACAACAACAAAAGAATAGAGGGGCATTGTGGCGGGAGCCTGTAGTCCTAGCTACTTGGGAGGCCGAGGCAAGAGAATCACTTACGCCCAAGAGTTTGAGGTTGCTATGAGCTGTGACGCCATGGCACTCTATCCAGGGTGACAGCTTGAGACTCTGCATCAATTAAAAAAAAAAATGGTGGAAAAGAGAAGCCTACAAAAAGCTTGTGAACTGAAACAGAGTCAGAGAGGAAGTCTATAAACGTAGAAAGGAGGTATTATTTCCTATAAAGGGTTACGTCCTATAGGCTGCCCATCCTGACAGGTTTGGAAGTAAGACAGGCACTTCAGAAATGAAGGAATAAGAGAGGAATTTATGCTGACCCGGTTGGCCAAGTACACATATTCAACAGGAAGAGCTATAAATATTTATGGAGGAGACCTACAGGCATGCATATTAGGTTTACATGTGTGTAATATACATGTAATGATCTCTTGGGGGTAGAGATTTAACATTCAAATTAAGTCCTATACATACAAAGGTGAAATGTAGGGGACGAGTCTATGAATTGGGCATTCTCAGAAGACAGGCTGAACCAGTATGTGGCCAACAGTTGTTTATTTCTTTATTTTTTTATTTTTGTAGAGACAGAGTCTCACTGTATCACCCTTGGTGGACTGCCGTGGCGTCACAAGGCTCACAGCAACCTCCAACTCCTGGGCTTAGGCAATTCTCCTGCCTCAGCCTCCCGAGTAGCTGGCCTACAGGTGCCCACCACAACCCCTGGCTATTTTTCTGTTTTTGCAGTTCGGCCGAGGCCGGGTTTGAACCCACCACCTTTGGTATATGGGGCCTGCGCCCTACTCTATGAGCCACAGGCGCCACCCGGCCAAAAGTTGTTTATTAAGAAGAAACTTTGTGGCTCAGTGCCCGTGGCTCAAGCGGCTTTACCAGCCACATACACCTGAGCTGACAGGTTCGAATCCAGCCCGGCCCACCAAATAACAATGATGGCTGCAACCAAAACATAGCCAGGTGTTGTGGCGGGCACCTGTAGTCCCAGCTACGTGGGAGGCGGAGGCAAGAGAATCACTAGAGCCCAGCAGCTGGAGGTTGCTGTGAGCTGTGATGCCTCAGCCCTCAACCCAGGGCGACAGCTTGAGACTCTGTCTAAAAAGAAAAAGAAGAAACTTTGTGTCCCCAAATAGCTGTCATCTCAGAACCATAAAAACAGAGGAGGTTGGGGTAGCACCTGTGATTCAACGGAGTAGGGCACGGGCCCCATATGGCAGAGGTGGCGAGTTCAAACCCAGCCCCAGACAAAAACAAAAACAAAACAGAGGAAGGCACCCAGGTCAGATGAAGTAAGCAAAGAATCACACCTGTAATCCCAGCACTCTTGGAGGCCTAGGCGGGCAGATTGCTTGAACTCAGGAGTTGGAGACCATCCTGAGTAACAATGAATATTAAGAATAGAAAGAACGAAAAAAAAAAAAGAATCACTTTGGGCAGAACCTGTGGCTCAAGGAGTAGGGAGCTGGCCCCATATGCTGGAGGTGGTGGGTTCAAACCCAGCCTCGGCCAAAAACTGAAAAAAAAAAAAAAAAAAAAGAATAGAAAGAATGGACATTTTGGTCAGCACCTGTAATCCCAGCTACTTGGGACGCTGAGGCACGAGGAGGGATTGAGCCCAAGAGTTTGAGGTTGCTGTGAGCTATAACGCCAGGGCACTCAACCCCAGAATGACTGAGTGAGACTCTGTCTCCAAAAATAAAAAAAGGTGGCTCAGCGCCTGTGGCTCAACAGGCTAAGGCGCCAGCCACGTACACCTGAGCTGGGGAGTTCGAATCCAGCCCGGGCCCACCAAACAACAATGACGGTTGCAACCAAAAAATGGCCGGGTGTTGTGGCGGGCGCCTGTAGTCCCAGCTACTTGGGAGGCAGAGGCAGGAGACTCGCTTGAGCCCAGGAATTGGAGGTTGCTGTGAGCTGTGATGCCACAGCATTCTATCCAGGGTGACAGCTTGAGGCTCTGTCCCAAAAATAAATAAATAAATAAATAAAAATTAAAATAAAAAAAAGTAAGTGATGAAGTCTTCGGGCCT
>CAUYON010068067.1:0-21493 GCA_963573935.1 Arctocebus calabarensis | reverse complement strand
CTGGAGGGGAGGGGGCTTTGCGGGGCTGTTGGTGGGAACTTGAACTTCAGTTATTCTCCAGCTGAAGTGCCCGGGGGCCCTCCTCGCCAACTTCCACAGCTCAAAGTGTCTTTTCCGCCCCTCTCAGGCTTCACTAGGGTCCTTGCCTAGTGTAACCCTGGCTGGTCACCAATTCTTTCTCTCTCTCATTGATCTGGGGAAAAGGCACTCGCCATTTTGGACATTCCAATGTGTCAGTCTGGCAGAGTCCGGACCCCTCAGCTCACGCCAGGGCTGCCCGGGTCTCCGTGTTTCCTAGCAGCGCCCCTTTCTGATCGTCAAACTGAGTTCCACGCGTCAGTGGAATTTTCTCCGATTAGAGCTTGTGGGTTGGGACCTGCTGTCCTCCCTGTGGAAGGGGCCGGCTGCTCCTCTGCTGGGCAGGGGGAAACGGTTTGCAACAGTTTCCACAGTTAAGAACTATATTTCAAACACGCCAATCCTCCCAATCTCTGTGTCTCACCAGCTGCCCGTCCACTCCAATAGTTCACACAGGGAAAGATCCAGAGCTCCTACCCTCTCACCTGCTGACTGGGGAGAGATGGGCTACGGGACTGTCTCCGCTGCCATCTTCCAGCACTCTTGTACTTCAAATTTTGAATTTTGTTTTTTCTTTCATTGTCAATAAGTGTATTAGATATATTTTTGACTTCTGGTATTTTCAACATACAGTGGTTTATAAGAAGATTAATAATGACAGAATAGAACTGTTAACTTGCATCTTGGTAGAAACAACTTTATCAGCTAGAGAACAGTACCTGTGATAGCTCATTTTGCCATTGATTTTACAGGTAATATTTTCAAAGTTATTAGACTCAGCATTTTTCTCCAACCACAACTTACCTGATATTGTTTCATAGGAGATGTGACAATTACATTTGCAAACTTATCCTAGAAATGATACAAATGATACCTCATTGCTAAGTATCACTATGTTCACCTTTGAGATACTCCCCTTGGGAAGCTAGATACTGATGCCAGTACCTAGTAACTCCTATTCTGGAATGGCCATCAGTGCTGTCATTGTGTGATGTCTGATATTTAAGCTTGTGCACTAATCCCAGAAACAGTGCAAATAGGTGTTGGCATTGGTACATGCCTTCCCAAAGAGAGTACTTTGAAGGTGACCATAGTGATATTCAGCAGTGAGGCATGTAACATTTTTTCTAGGATGAGTTCATACATTTGTAATATAGTTAGAATCCTTTGTCACATCTGCATTTCATTGCTCTGGTCCCCTGAATAATTTTTTAAATTTGTATACATAAAGGTATATTCTTTGTACTATAAATTTCTATGGATTTTGGCAAATGCATAATGTCATGCATCCACCATTATTCCAGTATACAGAATAGTTTCATTGTCCTATAGCCCCCACCCCATGCCTCACCTATTCAGCCTTCTCCTGGTAACAACTGGCCTTTTTATAGTTGCTATAGTTTTTACTTTTACAGAATGTCTTATAATAGAATCATGTAAACTGTAGCCTTTTTAGATTGTCTTTTTTTTTTAACTTAGAATTTTTTTTTTTATCATTTATCCACATCTTTTTGTGGCTAAATAGCTTATTTATTTTATTCCTGAATTATATTTTATTATGTAATATGAATATACTACAGTTTGTTTACCCTTTTATCTACTGAAATACTTCTTGATTGCTTCTAGTTTTTATAAATTATAAATAAGGCTGTGTAACATTTGTATGCATGTTTTTCCATGAACATGTTTTAAAACCAGTTGGATAAATACCTGGGAACATGATTTCTGGTTCATATGGTAAAGCTATATTTAGAAACTACCAAACTATCTTTCAATATGGCTGTACCATTTTGTATTCTCACCAGCTTTGAGTGAGCGTTCCTGTTGCTCTATATGTGTCTCAGCACTTGATATTGTCAGGTTTGGGGATTTTAGCCATTATAATGTCTATGAAGTACTATTTCATGATTGTTTTAACTTGGAATTCTCTTATGCCAAATAGTGTTGAGTATCTTTTCATTGCTTATTTGTTGTATATATTTTTCTGGTGAGCTGCATACTTATAACATTACCAATTTTTAAATTGGGTTGGTGGCATTTCTGTTGTTGACTTTTAAGAATTTTTTTCTTTGTACATTTTGGATACATGTAAAAGTCCCTTATAAGGTAGATGTTTTGCAAATATTTTCTTTTTGTCTGTGTTTTATTTTTTATTCTATTCAAAGTATCTTTCATAAAAAAAGCATTTTTAGTCTTAATAAAGCACAGCTTATCAATTTTTTTCTTTCATGATTATGCTTTTTTGTATTATATCTAAAGCTCTTTGCCAAATCCTATATTTCCTTCTAGAAGTAATAGTTTTGCATTTTATATTTAGGTCCATGGTCCATTTTGAGTTAATTATTTTGAAAAATTTAATGAATATGTTGAGTTTTTTTTACAACAATGTCCATTTGTTCCACCACCATTTTGTGAAAAGACTCACCTCTCTCCATTGAATTGCATAATACAATGAATTTCCCTCTAAGCACTGCCCTTACTACATCATATATATTATGATAGATTATGTTTTTATTTTCATTTACTTAAAAATATTTTAATATGTTTGAGACTTCTTTGTGGACTCATGTGTTACCTTGCAATATGCTGTTTAATCATCAAATATTTGAGAACTTTCCAGCATCTTGTGTGTTCTGCTGTTATTAAACAAACTATTCTACATATGTCATTTAGATCAAGTTGAGTGGTAATGCCCTTTGGGCCAACTATATTTATCCTTCCAGATCTACTAAAAAGGTGTGCTGAAGTCTCTAACAATAATAGGTGATGTGTTTATATATCCTTAAGTTTGCAACATATTCAATACTTATCATTAATCTAAGTCTACTTTCAAATAACTTTATTTCACTTCCCAAGTAATACAGGTACCTTACAAGCAGAGAAATTCCCCATTGTTCCTTCTATCCACCTGACATTGATACTCATATCCATATGCTATAATGACTCAATACATCAGTATTATTCATATTTTAGAATAATTAATATGAAAAAATTAAGTAAATTTTACTTATTTCTTATGTCTTCACTTAATTTCTCCTCTAATGCTCTTCCTTTTTAAAATATAACTGAGTCACTGTCCTCTGGCATTTCACATTTTCCTGATGAACTCTTTCGTACATTTCTTGAAGGTAGGGCCAGCTATGACTATTTCCCCACTTTTCTTTGTTTGAAAAGTACTTCAGTTTCTATTTCTCCTTCAACTTTGAAGAACAATTTCATTTGTATAGAATTTTAGTATTTTTTTTCTTTCAACACTAAATATTTTACGCCATTTTCTTTTTCATAGCATTATTTCTGATGAGAAATCTATTGTCATTGTTATTTTGTTTCTCTTTTGGTAAGTTGTCATCTAATTTCTGGCTTCTTTAAAGATTTTTTCTTTGTCTTTGGTTTCTGGCAGTTTGAATATGGTATGCCTAAATGCAATGTTTATGATATTTATGTTACTTGGTGTCCTATGAGCCTCCTTGGTCTGTAGCTTGGTTTCTGTTATTAATTTTGAAAAATTCTCAGACATTATTACTTCAAATATTTCCTTTGCTCCATATTGACTTTCTTCTCCTCGTATATCTTTGTGTATTTGTTAGACATTTTCAAATTCTCATAATTCTTAGATATCATCTTCTGTTTTGTTTTTCCATTGTTTTTTTTTTTTTTTTTTTTTTTGAGACATAGCCTCAAGCTGTCGCCCTGGGTAGAGTGCTGTGGCATCAGAGCTCACAGCAACCTCCAATTCCTGGGCTCAAGTGAGTCTCCTGCCTCCACCTCCCAAGTAGCTGGGACTACAGGCGCCTGCCACAACACCCGGCCATTTTTTTGGTTGCAGCCGTCATTGTTGTTTGGCGGGCCCAGGGGCTGGATTCAAACCCACCAGCTCAGGTGTACGTGGCTGGTGCCTTAGCCCGTTGAGCCACAGGCACCGAGCCTTTTCCATTGTTTTTTATTTTGTGTTTCAGGTTGGAAAGACTCTTGATTTTTTGGTCAAGTTCACTAATTCTTTCTAATACTATGCCTAGTCTACTTGTGGACTAGTTTGATGGGCCCTTTGATAGGCTATGCCTATTAATTTTTCTTTCTGGTGTTATTTTTGATTGCTTGAGTGCTCAATTGTTTTTGCATGTTATCTAATTTTTTTCATTAGCATGCTTAATATATAATTGCAGTTATGTTGAAATTTTTTTTTTATAATTCCCAAATCTGTCTTACCTGAGGCTAGCTCTGATTCTGCTTTATCTCTTCAGGCTGTGTTTTTTTATATTGTCATTTAGTATTCCTAGTAACATTTTGTTCAAATCTGGTCACAATATATTGGGTAATAGGAACTGAGATAAGTAAGTTTTTAGTGTGAGCTCGTATGTTAATCTGGATATGAGTTACCCTCTGTTTACTGTTTGCTATAATATAGGTGTAGAGATTTTAAATACCTCTATCTTCCTTGTTTGTATTTGAGATGTCCCTAAAACCTTTTTCTCATATAGAGTCTGTATCTTATGGCTGACTTGAAATCCACTGTTATTATCCTGAAGCCATGTTGGTGTTGTGTGAAGGTGTGGGAAAGTGGAAGCATTCTATAATTTTGTGGTTAACTCATAGCCTTTTTGTGGACTTGTGTCACTGGACTATTGAATATGCTATTCAATCTTAGAATTTCCTTTTAGTGCATTTAAGATGGACTATTTGTTCTTTAATTAGAACATGGTGATATGCTTATTTTAAAGCTTATTTCAAATGGATCTATTTTGCTTTTCCTTATGGGTGCATTATCCCATGTCCCGAAGTTCCTGTTTTTTCACCGCAATTTCAGTTTGTTTTCCTAAAATATTGTATTATGCTCATTGTGAGCTATGAAAATTTGTTCTGGGGCACCCTAATAAGGAAACAATTTTCATAAGAGATAAAACCTGATTCTCTCACTTCTGAACTCAAAGTTGTCACTGAATCTCTTATTTCCTTAGGATTAAAATAAAATTCTATAAATGTGTCACATAAGCACAAATGTTTGTTCAGTGAACCTTCAGCTGCTTCTTCCCACTGCCCTTTCCTTTCTGAGCTTTTATGACATTGAACTTTTCTTTCCCTAGGCGAGTCACATTTCCACTCTTTGACTACTGTATAAAATGTCTCTTCTCCTCTTTGCTTCACTAAATTCTTACTTGAAACCACAAGGGGTTTGCTTATATATTGCTTTTTGATAACTCCTTCACTGGTCTCCCTGGGCCATATTATTTTCCCCTCTTCTTTGCTATGGAGACTATTTCTATCAAGGCATCTATCATCTGCATTAATATTGTTTATTTGTCTATTCCTATTCTCCACTAGACCTTCATGCCTTTGAAGATGCGAACTCTGCCTACTTCCCCTTATACCTCTGATATTTACTATCGTGCTTAGGACATAATTAGTGACCAAAAGATATTAGTTGATTGGATTGTTCTATGACTAGTTCTAGAGAGCTATTGAGAAGATCAATGTAATTCAATCAGATCAATCAAAGAACAGCTGAACTTGAGCTTGTGTGATATTAACTATATAGACAAAGGGATTTAAAAGAAGCTGAGGCTAAATTGGAGGTTAGTAACAGTTTACATACAAAGGGGCTGACCTTGAGTGAGAGATTTTAGCATAATTGGTACATTTAAAATAAATGAAAATCTGATTTGTGGCAGCAATTTGATAATAGGAAGGGAAGAAATCTAACAGCATTGTACAGTAAGAAATGGCTGTACTTTAATGAAAGATTTATTTAGTACAAAAGAAAAAAGATAAAGATAATTTATAAAAGTACAGATATAATGAGCTTACCTAGATGCTATGAAACATATACTTTTCACATTGCTGGTAGGAATATAAAGGGCTATAAACTTTCCATAAGGTACTTGGGCATTATTTCTCAAAAGCCTTCATGTCTAATACCATTTGACCCACTATTTCTATTTCTAGGAATGCATCCCCAGGAAAAATCATAAATAGGAATAAATATTTATGAACAAATATCTGCATTATTTATGAGAGCAAGAAACTAGAAACCACCTTAAAATCTAGTACTATGAAAAGTTTATGTAAATTATATGTTCATGTGAAGAAATAGAATGTAATCAGGAGCAATTACATTTGTAATGTCTGTTAATGATTGTGAAAATACATTAAGTAAGGAAGGTAGATTATAAAATTATACTATCTTAATTGTGTAGAGAAAAATGCTTAGTACAAGTCTGAATGAAAATATATCTAAAATATTAATGACATTTGCTTCTGGGTATGAAGAAGAGGTGATTTTTTCCCCTGATTTTCTGAAGATGTTACAATTTCTGAATTTTTTTTATTCTGAATATTAGTATGATAATCCAGAAGGGATTTTAAAATCATTTTTAAGAGGGTATTTTATAAGTAGAGACAGTTTTATACCTAAATCCAAATATCACTTCCTCCATAAAATCTTCTCAAGTTTTCCACATAAAAATAATAATAACCCCCTACTTGTATACTTTTATTCATTTAGTAATTTGTCTATCCTGAAATCTGTATACCATATGCTGTTCTTGAAATAAGTAACATAATGCATATCCTCTGCCCTGAAGGAGCCCTGGGCTTATGAAACAGGTAAGCACATAATTAGTAGAGTGATTTAAAAAAAATATACAACACCCAATGAATATATTTAAATAGTGGCTTGGGAACACAGAGGAAGGAGTTTGCTTTCCTGAGGGCATAACATTTTTGAGATGGTTTATAAAAGATTTAAATGGTAGTCTGTTAAAGAATCAGACATGAGAAAGTAGGGATTTACAATCATGGGGGTGCAAAGTTCTCAGTAAGTTTCTGTGTGCTTGGAAGGTAAACCATGACTGAGAAGAAATTAGTTGGAATGGACTGGGATGGGTAATTCATGGACTTCCCTGCCATATTACGGTGCTTGGATTTTATAGTTTCGTGCTGGGTAAAGGAACCATTAAAGATTTGATTTGGTAGGGAACTGATAGGACCACATTCTTGTGGTTTAAGGTTATTCTTCCCTTTAGCCAACCCAGGATCTGCAATGCAACTTCTTTAACAGAGTTGGTGCCCAACTAATGGCTGTAGTGATAGAAGAGGTAGATTCTGACATTGGTGATGGGAAAGTTATGTCTGAGGTGGGCATTTCAAAAAGGCATTCTCAACATGTATTTTTTTTTTTTTTTTCATTATGGACCCCGTATGGAACATTTTTAGATACTGTTTAGTCATAATCATCCCATAGAACTTTAATGCCACAGATATACTATATATTAACCTTGTAGAGACAGAGTTTCACTTTATCGCCCTCAATAGAGTGCCATGAAGTCACACAGCTTACAGCAATCTCCAACTCCTGGGCTTAGGTGATTCTCTTGCCTCAGCCTCCCAAGTAGCTGGGACTACAGGCGCCCGCCTCAATGCCTGGCTGGCCAGGCCTGGGTTTGAACCCTCCACCTTCAGTATATATGGTGGCACCCTACCCACTGAGCCTCAGGTGCCACTCCTAAAAATAAGATTTTTGTTTTTTGCCTCTTTACCTTAAGATCAGTTTGTTTGTATATGATCCCCACTGAGATGTGTGAGTTTGAGCCTTTAGAAAAATTAGTTGTGCTGAAATACAAGCCACAAAATTTGTCATCTTCACTATTTTAAGTGTACGTTTGAGAAGTTTTAAGCATATTCACATTGCCGTGCAACAAATCTCCAAAACTCTTCATCTTGCAAACTGCAATCCTATAACGTTAAACAAAAACTCCCCAACTTTTCCTTCCCCAGATATTGTGCTTACCATTCCACTTTCTGTCTCTATGAATATAATTACTTTAGGTGCTTCCAATCAGTAAAATCATACCATATTTGTCTTTTTGTGGCTGCGTTATTTCACTTAGCATAATGTCCTCAGGTTTTATCCATGTTGTAACACATATCGTTGTCCCTTTTTAAGGTTGAATAATATTCCATTACAAGCATGTACCACATGTTTTTATCTATTCATCCATTATCAACCAAGTACATAGGTTTCTTTCACCTTTTGAATATTATGAATAATGCTTCTGTGGGCATAAGTATGCAAATGCCTCTTCAAGACTCTGCTGTCAATTATTTGGGATTTATATTAGTAAATGGAAACGCTGCCTTATATGGTAATTCTTTCTTTTTTTGAGACTTATGTTTCAACCTTAATCCGTCTTTAGTTGATTTTTTATATGATGAGAGATAGGGGTCTGATAATTCTATTTTTAACTTCATAAGGAATTTCTACACTGTTTTCCATAATAACTGTACCATTTTATATTTCCACCAACATTACACAAGAGTTGCAATTTCTCTATATTCTCACCAACATATGGTATTCCTTCTTTCTGTCTTTTCTTCTTTTTTTTTTGCAGTTTTTGGTTGGGGCTGGGTTTGAACTCACCACCTCTGGCATATGGAGCCGGCGCCCTAATCCTTTGAGCCACAGGTGCCACCCTCTGTCTTTTCTTAATAGTAGCCACCCTAATGCATATGAAGTGATATCTCATTATGGTTTTGATGTGCAATTCCCCAATAATTAGTGATGTTGAGCATCTTTCTATGTGTTTTTTTTTTTTTTTAATCTCTTTTGGAGAAAGGTCTATTCAAGTATTTTTTTCATGTTTTAATTGAGTTACCTGTGAATTTTTTTAATTGTTCAAAAATTTTTAATATTTTGAACAATAACCCCATATCAAATATATGATTTGAATGATTTCCTCATTTCTTGGGTTACCTTTTCACTTTGTTGACTTTCTTTTGGTGAGATTAGTGTTTTAAAAAACTTGTTTGATGTTTAGTTTTTCCATGGCCTTTGACATTCTTTCCTTATTTATTCTTCACATGGGAACTTAGAGGTTGGATCCTGGACTGCATTATCATAGGCCTTGGAAGACACTGAGATTCAGTGCGGCACCCTAAGAATATCCTCCATGCAAGATCCTCTGAACTTCTATATCATTCACACAATGTGGATAATTCAGGCCATTTTATGCAAGCAGAGCATGAAAGGAAGGGTAAGTCACATGACTAGACAGAGGCCAGAAAGGAAAAGAGATGAGAGATGAGAAGCAGAATTTGCGTAGACTTAGAGCAGATAGTCCTTTCTGAATATTACTTTTCTCCCTACTCCATTCATTAATGCCATGGACTGTTAAATGTTAGCAGGAGGCTGTTTCCACCTTGTCTGCACAATCAAATTGACAGCCTATTTGTCTCATTGGTGTTTTCTAGATGTACATACAAACAATTTACCTGACATTTGCATTTTATCTAGAGGTTTTCAGAGGTGTAAACATTTGTAGGTGTGGTTTCTAGTATGTTCTAGTAGACAAATCTCCAGTCAAAGTCCAGCCAGGAACTTAATACCTTCCAGGAAGTGAAAAGTCTTGACTTCACTCTTAATTTATGTATCAACCCATCACCTTGTGTGAAGATTAAACTTATTGTAACAGGAAGGAAAAAAATCTTCTCTGTTATTCCTATGGGAGAGAGGTAATGCATTTAAAAATCTTTCTGATGCCATGACCGTAAGATTAATGCTTATGTAATCCAGTTTGTTATCTGTCTGCTGTGTCTCCTTGTGTCTACGATAAGTCAATAGAGCTTCACTTCTCTAATTGAACTCAGTGTGCTGATGGAGTCTGTCCATGGAAATGAAAGGTGGCTGCCATAATCTGTTGGGAGTTGAATTAATCCTCTTGGAGTAAGGCCGACCTAATTATCCAGTCAGAAACACTGGACTTGTTTTCACTTCTGTGGAATACAGCCATGGGAAGGAGGCCAGCCTGCCATTTGGCTGGTCTTTTCTTGAATTGCTTTAAACTCACCTAACATGTCATTGTGAGGCCTTTTCATTTGAAAGTGGTATTTCTTATGCTTTTCACCTTTCTGTTTTAGAGTATTCTTACTTTAAGTGAGAAGGCCAATTTTCCAGTTACATATTAAATTATTTTTGCCCTGTACATTTCACACTCAGATGTTTTAGATACAAGTTATGCTTTTGATACTGGAAAGTAATTCTGTTCACAGAGATTATTGGGAGAAACACAAAGTTTAAATCCTCTAAGAAATCATCTTGACTTACCCAATTATTGCAGCAACAAGAATAATAATTCATTGAATACATATCATGCCTTTTTTTTTTTTTGAGATAGTCTCATTCTGTCACCCTAGGTAGAGTGCCATGGTGTCATAGCTCACAGAAACCTTAACTCTTGGGCTCAAGCGATCCTCTTGCCTTAGACTCCTGAGTTGCTGGCACTATAGGCTCAAACCACAATGCCCAACTATTATTTATTTATTTATTTTTTTTAGAGACAGGGTCTTGCTCTTACTCAAGCTGTTCTGAACTCCTGAGCTCAAGCAATCCACCCACCTCAGCCTCCCAGAGTGCTAGGATTACAGGTGTGAGCTACTGCACCTGGCCATTACTCAGTTTCCTAACCATGTTATAAATATATTCTTATTCTATACCAACAAGTCTTTTAAAGTAGATCGTGTTAATATTTCTTCTACATACACAGAAAAAAAGTACAAAGAGTTTAAGAATCTCCTCCAGGTCACATAGCAAATAAGTCTGTGATACAAGATTGAAACTAAGGCAGTACAACTCCAGAATTAGGTTGCCATATAAAATAGAGGATGCTAGTTACAATTTAAATTTTAGATAAACAATTTTTTATATGTCCCAAATAATGCATACTAAATACTAAAACCTTTTTTATTGCTCAGATAAAATTTCAGATTTAACTGTGAGTCCTAGGTGAGTTTTTAGGTTTGTTTGTGTTTTACTAAAGCTGGCAGTGCAATCCAGAAACTGTGTTCTTTTTTTTCCCTCAGATATCCTTTTTTAAAGTTGTATTGAGGTATAATAATATTGACAAAATTCCTCACATTCAATATATCCATGCAGACGAATTAGGAGCTATGCATACTCCTGTAATAACATCACCACAACTGTCAAGATACAAAGCATGAAAATCCATATTCTTAAGCACCCTGCTATGCTGTTTCTTTTTCTTAACAGATGAGGACCATGATCCCAGAAAGGAAACTGTATCACTTAGGGTCCCACAGCTGGTTCCTGTCATCCCCACACCATCCCTAGAGAGTTAGTGTTTACCAAATCCTAGGTTATGTGCTTATCTGGATGCCACTTTTAGTATATCACTATATTTACATCATGCGGGGCCTTGAGTCTTTGTCCAGGAATAGGTGAACATTAGTACTTATCTCCGCTAAAGCTTAATAGCTATGATTGGGAAACATTTGAAACATAATGGGCCTGAACTTCCATTGGGGAGTGGACATTTACCATTCAACAACTGTTGTACTTACCTGTTCATATATATGGATAAATTATTTTTATGGTCCTTTGAAGTATGAAATGTTTAAGTAATAATATCACAATCAGCATAGCATACCATCACAGAATGTTGTTTATTATAAGGACTTTGGGCCCACATTTAATTTTTTTCTCTATTCACACACCTTACTTGATAATGATTAAGATATCTACATTCTGATTCCAGCTGGGCTATTAGGACTTTTGAGACCTTGGGCAAACTTGTTCCTGCATCTTAATTCTATTTCAATAAAGTAAAAACAGGACTGGGTGTTTCTCTCCTAATGTCTCCTTTGTCTTTGACATTTTATGATTCTAGGATTCAAGAGAGATGGACTCAGATGATTTGTCACTGGACTTTGAATCTGGCATTGTTATGCATTCTGAGAACTATCTTTGGTTTACTCATGTTTTATGCCAATCCTTGAATTGGATAATCAGCTCTAACCAGACCAGTGTGGCCAGTTTGTCTTTTTTATGGATATAAAAATAGTGCCTGATAATCTTATCATTTCTCCTACAGTATTCAGCATAATGATGGACAATGAAAGAATACGTGTTTCTTTCAATTGAATGATTATTTAATAGACTTTGGTCACCAACTTGCTGACTGCCCTATAAAGCTGAGCCCAAACCCACCTTTCTTTCTGCACTCTTTTGTCACCACTCAACATACTGTTCCAGGCACATAAAATGAATTTCTCTTACCTAAATATTCCAAGCAGTTTCTTGCCTTTGTTCTTTTGCTTGTACTAGTCTATTTGTAGATTTCTGTTTTCCTTGATTAACAGTGAGGTCCAGTGCTTTTTCCAGTGCTCACCACCTGCCAGGCATTACTATCCATTGGTAGGGTTCAGATGTTTGACTCCTCCCTTCAAATCTCAGATTGAAATTTGATCCCCAGTGTTGAATGTGGGGCCTGGTGGAAGGTGTATGTGTCATGGAGACGGATCTCTCATGAATGGCACGGTGCCCTCCTGGTGACAGATAGGTAATAGTGAGTTGTCACTATTAGTTCACACGAGAACTGCTTGTTTAAAGGTGACTGACACCACATCCTCCCTCTCTGGCCCCCTCTCTCACCATGTGGCAGGTGGAGTTGGCTACGCCACCTCTATGCTTGCTGCAAGTCACTCGAACTTCACAGAACTTTTTATTCTATTCATTATTCATTTATGTGTCAGTCTTCTGCACGTTGGATAGTTATTAATCTTTGCTCAGTTCCTGATATATCTAGTATATATTATATCTAATGTATGTTTAATATCAAAACATAATTTAATAAATGTTTATTGACTGACTGGCTATTCAGATAGTCCAGAGAGTGTCTCACTGAAACACTTACGTTCTCTTGCTCTGGGCAGAGAAGGCCTCATTCAGAGCATTGCTGTGCTTCCACAGTGCACAGTGTCTATTTCCATTCACAGCATCAGTGTCAGCTGGCCACTTTAAAGGTGCTCAGAGAAAACTGAATGTATTAGGGGAAAGTAATCACTGCCTTCAGGAAATGTAGTCTGAGAGCAACTAGTTAGTTAGGGCTTGACCATTTCTTCACTTTGGCTTCCTTGGGGAATAAGAAGCAGAGTCAGGAGCTAAAGCCTGAAGGTCATGCTGCCTTTGGAAAAATAAAGAGTTGTTCCAGGTCTGTGTAGGCAGCAGGATGTTTCAGTTTGAGGTGTGAGCTAGAAACAGCCAATGGCACTACTATGGCCAAGTTCTGGTAGCTCCCCCAGGTTTCAGAAACACCCATGGGTTGGGCATGGCAGGCCTGTGGTTTGAGGCTCTCCCGCCTGCCCTCCCTGCTCTTGCCTTTGATGCTGATTCTTGTTTGGCTCTTAAGAAACGAGGAGCCCCGCTGTCAGTGTTTAAACAAGAGCCACCTATCATTACCCTGCTCCCTTTAACCAGCTACCTGGCGAGGACACAGATACTGAGAAACTGTGAGGACAAGAGGAACCCTCCAGAACAAGAAGAAGGTACAAATTGGCGAGAAGGGAGAAGCAGAAAAAGGGAAGAGGAAGCCACGAGGCTGGAGTTTCCTTCTGACTGGGTGCTCATCTGTGAAGCTGCTGATGCTGTTTTCTCTGTTCCTTCTTGGTGTCTATGGTTTTACCTCCGCCTGCCTGATGCAACCACCCTGGGCACCTCGCCCAAATGACTCCCCTCATCCCTCAGGAAGAAGCTCGACTGTCCCTAATCCCAAATACGGTTTAGGAGTCCCTGCACAGTGTCCTGTGACCCTGGGCTACCTCCCTGCCTCCCAGGGCAGTGCTATCTGTGTCCATGCCCATCTTCTCCAGTGTTCCACAGACAACCTGGAGAAAGAACTTTGCTTATCACCTTCAGTGTTCAATGACTAAATTCTCCAATTAGAACATAACTAGTAGAGTGAATCCACTGGAGATTTCTGCCAACACCACTACTCTATTACTCTTAATTTGGAATTATTACTTAGCATGGATTTAAGACTGACTATTGGGGACCATATATGTGTTGGACTATACCATTCATTCATTTATTGATGAACTAATCAAGTCATTCAATAAACATTTATTGAGCTCTCACAATTTATGATTCCTTTGGTTTCTTGCTCATTCATTTATTTGATGCGTTCTTTATGAATATTAAGTGTTAACGTTGTATTTTATTGGTTAATGTGACATGCGTATTTCTCCCAGGTGAATCTTAAATATATTAGAGTTTATAAACAGTGCAAATGTAAACAAAAAGTGTAAAATCATGAATTGTGTTTTGTGCTTTTGAGGAAACCGAAAGTGTGTAATGATAGAGGATAAAAGTGAAAGGGTGGGGAGGATATGGGGTATCTTGATACCTTCTTCTTAATTTTGCTGTGACTCCAAAACTGCTCTCCACAAATAAAGTCTTTTAAGAAAAGGTCACAGAAGACCTCTCAGAATAAGTAACAATTAACAGGAGTTCTGCCACATGTTAATCTCACGAGTAACTGAGAGGCCAATGGGCAATATGCACCCAGGTTTAAGGGTGATGCTTCCTCAAGTCTTAACTTCTTTCCTTACTTCCTGCATTTCTACCCACTAGATCTACTGCAAGACAGACCTTTCTAAATCTTGTAACTGGATATAACAATACTCTAACTGATACTTTCTAATCTACTTTGTGGGGGATACAGACCAAATAGCATAGCATGAATATTTTGTAACAGTCTCAGTGTCAACAGTTGTCCTCACTTTGCTTTCATGTCATTATTCTTTTGCATCACATTCTTTGGCATTGAACTGGGCTCCTTCACAGCCTCCCAAGGTATTCTCTCTGCTTTAGCAAGCCCCACCTTCTAAGTTCCCACCCACACCAAGGTCCAGATCAGCTGTCACCTGGGTGACACATACCCTCATACCTCTCCTCCCTGCTGAGCAACACCTGAGGTTAATTGCTCCCTTCTTTCACTTGTCCTTTCATAGCATTTTCAATCTACCTCTATTTTAGAAATTATTTCATGAGACTGTAATTGTTTTAGGGTCTATCTCCTACATTTGACTGTCTGCTTCATGATGATGATTATGTATTTGTTACCTTTCTATTCCCAGGCTAAGAATGCACTGTCATTACATAATAGGTAAATCATCAATTTTTTTAATTGATTAAAAAATGGATCAAAGGAAAATGATTTAAACTGGATGAATTCTCATGGTAATAATTTAACTTAAAAATATAGGCTGGCACAAGGAACAGAAGAGAATTAAGAAAGATCACAGAGGCTAAGCTCCATGGGTAATGAAAAAGAAAGTAGCAAACCCAGGCTCAAAATTGAAAATTTATTGAATTCGTAAAATCCATTAAGACAAAACAGAATTATTAGTCACATATATTTGGAGATAAATGTAGGAGCTAGCTATAGCAGTGGTGCTCAATAATTACATGAAAGTCACGTATATATCTTTGAATTTTCTAGAAGCCACATTAAAAAAGTAAAAAGAAACAAATGAAATTAAGTTGAATATATCTTACTTAATCCAATATATTTAAAATGCTATCATTTTAACATTTTAATCAGTTTAAAAAGATTAATGATACATTTTAATTTTCATTTTTCTACTCTTTAAGTCCTCAAAATCTAGTGTGTTTTTCACACTTACAGACTGTCTCAGTTTGGACCGGCCACATTTCAAGTGTATGATAACTGTATGTGGCTGTTGACTATCAACGTGGACAGCTCAGGGTTACAGCATTTTATTATTTACAAAAAAGTAAAATAAAATACTGTAATTTTTCCTTTTGAATAAATTATTCTTTGTTCTTTTTCATTGCATAGGCAGGAAAAATGCATGTTTATTTAAATAAAGGGTTTAATTATTATTTTATACAATTATACCAAGCTGGTTTGCATAGGAAATTCAATTTCTTTGGACTTTGTATTTTCAGGGGTAGAGTTGGGAAAAGTTGGAAGAGAACAAAGAGAAGAAATTCAAATTCCTGTTTACAGATGTTTTTGAAAGGAGTGTAAATTGGCAAACTCTTCTTAAAAAGTCACCAGGATCATTACGAATATTCACACCTAGTGTTTGATGTAGAATCTCATTTTCAGTTATCAACCTGAGGAGACATTTCAGATTGCAGACTGAGATGGAAAAGACCGAGAATTTCATTTCTGTTTTATTGCACAAATTAATCATTAGAAAATACTCAAAGTCCAACATTATTGGAGTTATTCAATAAATTATGGTGCATATTTGTAATGAAATATTGTGTTACCACTAATACTAAGGCTGAGCAAGAGTTTTGATGATATGGGAAATTGTTTGTGACATAATGTTAAGCAAAATGCATATTTAATATTAAATAAACTATGTGAAAGGTAGAATGAAAGACTGGAATGAAATATGCTGATGTGATAACAATATATCAAAATAGTAGAATTATGAGTTACTCATTTTCTTTATACTTTGATAAATTTTACATTTTTTTCATGAGGACTATATATTAGATTTATATGCAAGAAAGCAGAATCATGGAAAAACTTCACTTTGTTCACATTCCCATGGCCATCATAGCTCTAGCAAGGAGCCCTTCCTCTTCCCCTCTCTTCCCTCCATGTACACAACAAAGCCACAGGACTTTGGGAAAGAATCAGTAGTGGTCTGCAGATGCCTGGGGGAACTTAATAACATGGCTCTGTCTCTCTTCAGTGTGTTCTGTAAAAGAAATATTTGAAAAAACAGATCCAGGGTGAGACGTTGTTTAATTCTGCATTAAGCATCTTTTTGTAGTGGTAATGATATATATTTTGGGGGTGGTGAGGAAACAGTCTTACCTTTACTCTATAGGCCTTAGGTAAACATTTTCTCTATGAAAATTAAAACAAATGCTTTGAAAGACTACTAGCTGTGATTTTTTTAAAAGGTTTTACTATTTAACCCTGTCACTTTATGTAGTACCTAGTATATGTAGGTCCTTCATATATGTTAATTGAACAGATCCATACTTAGATTAATAAGTCTCAAAAAATAGTTTAACTTCTGATCTCTCCTAAAAATTGTTATATGTAGATGGCAAACCTTTGTCACCACAGTATTATCAGTTTCCTGAGCGATTGTTTAATGTGTTTTTTTAAAAATTCATGTTCATTAATTAATGAAATATTTTGGAGGTATTATGCCAGTCATCACTTTTCAATACCTGTCAGCCAGCATCAGGCTATAGACAAAAGTATAAACTTGGGGTTTAGAATGTTTGCAGTTGAAAGTCAAGTTATGCTGTTTACCAGGTGTACAAACCTGGGCAAGTTAATTTCTTAAGGGCTCAATTCTATTTTTTTGTAAAATGGGAATATAATTACCTACAGCATAGAGATATTACAACTATTCTGTGAAATTGCTTGCATAAATCCCTAACAGAGTAATTGAGATGAAAGTGATATTATTTTTTAAAGTAACTATGTTAAATATATGTTGGGAGTATAAAACAATTTTCTCAAATGTGACCCCTTGTAGTCATGAGAAGTTGGATCATGTTCAGATTCTGCACTTGGGAAATTGCATGAATGATTTAGAGGTCAGAAATTTTGGAACAGATTGGCCAAAAGGACATCAGAGTCATGCAATATAGTTGTGATGTAATGATGATGTTTATGGCTAAGTAGGAAGGTGTGCATGGGGGTAACAGGTAAGGAAGGCCTTTGTGAAGCACTAATGCTGGTTAGGGAGGGAGCTAAGTTTTAAACATTCATTATCACCACCATGATCCTCAGCCCTATAATTTACAAAGAAGCATTTATAAATTATATATATATGTGTGTATATATATATATATCTCATGTTAATAGATAATGAATACATAACATAATGTGTTGCCTCTGGTAGAGTACTATGGTTTCACAGCTCACAGTGACCTCAAACTTTTAGGCTTAAGTGATTCTCCTGCTTCAACCTTCCAAGTAGCTGAGACTAAAGGCACCTGCCACAACCCCCCAGCTATTTTTAGAGATGGGGTCTCCCTCGGGCTCAGGCTGGTCTGAAACTCATGAACTCAGGCAATTCACTAGATTCAGGCTTCCCAGAGTGGTAAGATTACAGGCCTGAGCTGCCATGCCTGGCCCTGATAGATGATAGTATTATCTTAGGTTGTAGATAAAGAAACCAAGGTAAAAGAGTTTAAGGAACTTGCCCAATTTCACACACTAGTAAATAATCACTATGAGATGGAACTGCAAACAATCTGATTCTGGGGTCCTCAACTTCACCCTAACAGAATTATTTTTAGAAGTTAAGCCACAAATAGAGGTTAAAATTGATGACTACCATGACTTATAAGGAAATCCTAACTTACAGAGACTATAATTTGAAATGTTCATAATCCTTTTTCATATTCAATCAAAAGTGAAAATAATAAAATTTGCATTTTCAGGACAATAGGTACAACTAGAAGATTATGAAGTGATGGCTTTGATTTGAGTTGAGCACACATGTTCTTAGCTGTTGTCTTCCTTCATCTGATTTTTATACTTTTTGAGGGAAAAAACAGTCATAGTTGTTGATTGCTGCCTGCTTGGTTGTACATTTGGAAGGTCTGCAATATTCCCACATATCTCCATCTGATGGTGGCCTTGGTCAGCAAGCTATGGTCAATTTATTTTGTTGTCAACCTTCTGTAATGTCACTTGCCTAAGTTACTATCTCACTTCTTAAAATTTCCCTTGCTTTATTATTCTTTGAATTTTATTTCTTTATACTTTGCAAAAGACAGCTTTAGAAAGAAGAAATACAGATCTGTGAATTATTGAAAGGGTGAGAATCAAGTTTGCCAAATTAGAATGTATAGAATGTCTATTGCACAAATATAGAAGACATCATTTACATTGTCTATGATGTGAATGACATTCCCTAGAATTGCTCAATGTGTGTTATATACCTGCATGGCTATTGATGAGTCTGTGGTTATGGGTGACATTCATGTATTGATATAAAATTGCCTGTATATGAACTGTATGTGAAAAAATGTGAATTCATGATTTGTATCTGTGACTGTGTGGTTGCATACGTGTTTGTGGCTGAGTGTGGGTTTTGATGGTAGAGTAGGAGATACGGGGTGGAAGACATTAAATATCTTAATTTCAGAAAGAAAAGTCACATTTTACTCTCACCAAATTGAAGAAATAACATTTAGGCATAATATTTGGTAGACTGCAGTTGGAAAGTGTCAAATGAAAGTACATGATGGTTATCCAGAGTTACTTCAAATATATTCTATTCTAAGGAATACATATTTTTTTTAGCCTGAATAGCATAATTTAATTTTGTCCAGCATGGCAGAACACTTAATAGAAGCTGCAGTTCTAAGCTTTAACCAAAGCTCTGGGCATTTTTTTTCAGTCAAACTATTCTTCTTCAACACCTTTTCATATGTTTACTGTACATTTGAATGTCATCTTTGGTGAAATGTTTATTTATCATTATATATGTATTTTTAATATTTTTATTGTTTGGGATTCATTGAGGGTAAAGTATAAGGTTACACTGACTGCATTTCTTAAATTCCCTCTTATAATTGTGTCCCACCCCCACGAGGTGTGCAATACACCATGACCCTCATTCCCATCCCTCCTGACTTGCTCATTCCCCTAATTCCTCCCCTTGTATTAGCTCATCTACTACCTTTAAGTTAGAATTGAGTACATTTGATTCTTGCTTCTCCATTCTTGTGATGCTTTACTAAGAAAATGTGCTCCACCTCCATCCAGGTTAATAAAAAGATGTAAACTCTCCATCTTTTTTTAGTGGTTGAATACCATTCCATGGTGTACATATACCACAGCTTGTTAATCCATTCCTGGGTTGGAGGGGATTTAGCCCATTTTTGCATTTTGGTGATTGTAAATTGAGCTATGATAAACAGTGTAGTGTAAATGTCCTTATGATAAAATGATTTTTTTTTCCTTCTGGGTAGATGCCTAGTAAAGGAATTGCAGGATCAAATGGGAGGTCTAATTTGAGTTCTTTCAGGATTCTCTATACTTCCTTCCAAAAAGGTTGTATTAGTTTGTAGTCCCACCAGCAATGTAGTTTCCTTCTCTCCACATCCACACCAGCATTTGCAGCTTTTAAACTTTGTGACGTGGGCCATTCTCACTGGGGTTAGGTGATAACTCACGGTACTTTTGATTTGCATTTCTCTGATAATTAGGGACAATGAACATTTTTTTCATGTTTGCATATATTTATACTTTTAAATTATATTGTCTATTTTGAAGTAAGAGTTTTCTATATATCATGGCTCTATTTTATCATATGTATTATTTGTAAGTATTTTATATGTTTAACTTTGTGAGATTAAAAAACTCCTGCTAGCATTATCTGGGAAAGCTCAGCATATATCTATTCTATGTTCTAGCAATTCTATCCCCCTAGTTATATTCTCAATAGACATGTGTGATAGGGATCATAAGATAGGGAGAAGTATGTTTGTAGCTGAACTATTTGTGTTAGATTGAAAACAGGAACAATGCAAATGCCCATCATCGGTGGGGCAGATGAATACGTTCTGATATGTTTATGAAATTTAAACTGCACAGCAATGAAACTTATGCATCATAGCTAAAGCCACAACACAGATAGACTTACAAAGAAACATTGAATATGAAAAGGATGATATGGAAGATACAAACTGTATAGTTCAGTTTATTAATATATAAAGTTCAAAGGTAGTCACAAAAGATCTATAGCGTTAGAAATCATATAATTATTACATAGAGGATGCCAAAAATGTATACACATTTTAAGAAAGGAAGAAACTGTATTAAAATTGTAATACTCAATATATACTGATAACAAAAGATGAATACAGGTCACATTTGAGCACTTTTTGTAATTGCAGAAGTCAAATGTGACTTGAGTATTACTGTTTTAATACAGTTTTCTTCCCTTCTTGAAATGTGTGTACATTTTTTTGGCACCCCCTGCATTTGGAGAGGAAGAAGGAATAGTGATGCAGAGTGTATAAGAAAGAGGCTTCTGGACTTCCTGCAGTATTCTGTTTCTTGACCAAAATGGTGGTTATATAAATGGGTCATTTTGTGAAAATTTATTATACTGTATGTATTTAGTTTGTGAAGTCTTCCTTATTTAGATTATACATCAATAACATGTCTTTGGGAAAACACAATAGCAGCTTGTGCTCCGGTGCTCAGTCATCTAAGTACAAATCCTGGCATGGTTACTCTGTATTCCTAGCACCTTGGCTAAGTTACATAACTACTTCATGTTCCGTTTCTCTTATTTGTAAAAGGATAATAACAATAGTGTCCATCTCCTAAGTTGTAAGAATTATATTTCTAATTACATGCCTAATGGATGCTCAATAAATATTGGCTATTGTTGTTATTATTCTCCGGATATTGTCTCTGAATCAGTACATTACGAATTCCTATAAAGAAAATGCCCAAGGGGGGAGGAGCCAAGATGGCGATCTGTAGCCAGCTTTCTGCAGACGCTCCTGTCCAGAAGGAGAGTTAAAGGACAGAAATTTGGCGAGAAAGCCAACGGTTTGGAGCTGAGCCAAGAGACAAGGTCGAGGAACACACATCAA
>CAUYON010068064.1:0-12203 GCA_963573935.1 Arctocebus calabarensis | reverse complement strand
TGATGTGCGTTCCTCGACCTTGTCTCTTGGCTCAGCTCCAAACCGTTGGCTTTCTTGCTAAATTTCTGTCCTTTAACTCTCCTTCTGGACAGGAGCGTCTGCAGAAAGCTGGCTACAGACCGCCATCTTGGCTCCTCCCCTATTCCCTTGGTTTATAATACAATTCCTTTTGCCATCCATCCATCCTAATCTTGCTTGAATTTCTAGGTCTAGCCAAAGTCCCATATGAATAATTGTCCCACCTACTGGGTAATTGGGTAATTATCATGTGCCAAACGCTGTGCTGAGCATATTACAAAAGTTATCTCACTTCAGACTCATGACACGGTGGGTGGGTATCACATTTCCTTTTCTCTTTTTAATAGATAAGAATGTCAGAGCTTGGAGACGGTGTCAGCTGGCTGGCTCACTGTGCCATGCTGCCTCCAGGAAACATTTCTTGGTCATTGTCCTTCTTGGTGACCCTGTCATCCTCCAGATGGCTACAGTTTCTTCTGGCCGTGACACTCAACTCTGGACTTCATTATGCTCTGGCCTAATTTGGGGTGTTTCATGTCTTCCCAGCTTTCCTAGTGCAGCAGGAGAGCAATGGCTGCCATCTCTCCCCTTCCCTACATGGGGCCAAGCTGGACTAAAGAACCTCAGGTCTGCAGCAGACATAGTCTATAGTTGCTGACACACACACCATGCATGGAGTGGTGGACAAAGGGCAGGAGTTCATCGAGGGATCAAACTACGCCAGAACAAGGAGGGTGCCCCGTGAGTCAGCCTGGCCTCCAGGAGTGTTATGGTAATTGAGTCTATACTTGCACATGTCCCAAGCAGCTGAATAATCATAAAAGGAAGTATTGCTTCCATGGAAAAAGTCAGCACAGACCTCTCTGAAAACAAACTATATGCATCTTGTTAATGGGCTGGCATTCTGCAAAATAGAAAAGCATATGCTACATGGTAGTGAGTGTTAAAATAACAAACCCCAGCCCAGTGCAGCCTCCTGAGCAGCTTGTTTTTTCTTAATTACAAGTTACTATAGGCCTTTTCCCAACTCAATTGCGAGCTGATATCCTAATTGTGTCTCACAGACTCATAGAAAAAAGGTTATTCAGCCCATATTTACATCATTACCCATATACCATTATATTGTCTTTCTGACTGGCTCTCCTTACAAATGCTTGTTGGGTTTTGTTTTGTGTTTTTAATTATACTTTCCACTATTTGATTACTTTTTCTTCTTATTCAATCCAACCTTCTACCTCAGCCTCTGTTCATGTCAATCTCCCTCTCCAAAGACCCTTGGGTTATAATAATCAGGTTAGTTACTTTTTCTTCTAGGCATTTTAAATGAGACTCACTCTTCTGAGTTCATTTTTAGAAAAGTAGGCCAAAGTCATGAAGAACAGACTTCCTGAGTGGTGACTTTCTGGCTCATCATTAATCACTTCCTTGAGAACAATTGGGAAAATGAATTTCACATGACTGCAGGCAGGTATCAAGCACAATCCTCTGTTGAGTCCTGTGAGAATATAAGTAATTCTGTGGAATGGGGAAAAAAATAAGTTTTCCATTTTTCTAACCTAAGATTTCTATTTTCATTTTAAAATCTCAATAGCTTCCAATTTTACCTTTCAATCAATCATGGGAAGTGATTCTGAGGAATTTATGTGTAGAATTAGTAGAGGAAGAGTGCTCCAGTGAGAAAGGGACACAGGTGGTGTCCCCAGTCTGATGAGGGAGGGAGATGTCACAGTCTTTTCTTGGAAATAAGTCCTACCTTATGAGTTAGATTTATTAAATCAGCAGTCTATGGCACAGGGGATGGTAATGAGCCATGTGGACTCTTTAGCTGTAAATTGCTTTTACTTAGTTGTGACCCAGAGCCACATGATAAATTTTTTATGGCTCCAGCCCATAATACAGTGATATTCATAGTACAAAAGAAAACTCTTTAGAAGGTGACCCCAAACTTGACATGTAATTATTATCACAATATGTTAGAAAGCTCTGGCAGAGATTTTGACTTGTAATCAGTCTAGAATCATTTCTTGGAAGACTGGGTAATTGTCCTACATCTTTTAGGAATAATGAACTTGGAAACAAGATGGATACTTCCTTTACTTTGGCATGTAGGATTTCAATCAGAGCTGAGATGGACATGCTGAAGTTGAGGATCCAAAGGGCAGCACCGATATTAATGAATGGACATCACCAGCCTAACCTCGCTTGTTGCCATCAGAAACCAGCCCCTCATGCTGAACCTCCAACAGGAATAATCCCCAGAGCCACCAGCACCTATACTGAGCGAACGGGCCTGAGTGAGTTCTCACTGTGGAGAGACCCAATCCACTGTGTGGCCTTTCTGGGCCCACCCATGCACACAGATAACAGCACTTCCCAGCTCTGTAAGACCATGCACAGAGATGCTGAGTGCAAGAACAGGGCACCAAGGACAAAGTATTCCTATTTTATTATACTGAGAAGCCAGCCCAAGAAGAAATTCTTAAATATTATGTAGGCAAACCCCTAAAAATAGAAGCGATACCAATTATTTTTCAACTTTGAGTTCAAGAATATAGCTTAACTCTCCAGCTGCACCCAGCTTAGAGCATTCATTCATTCACTTACTCATTCACCATGAACTAGAGCCTGAGTCAGGCATTGGAAATGGCATGGCGAAGAAGGCACAAGGTTCTCGCAAGCTGAAGAGGTGGATGGGAATAGCCATTCTTCTTCCTGTGTAGGATTTTCCTAGAAATAACATCACTGCAAATGCTGCAGTTTTCTGGAAGTAACTGGTTAACTGAATGAGGAAATGTTATTCTAGAGACTTAAGTTCAGTAGAGACACAGCCTAAGCAAACAGCATTCTGGCAGCTTGCCCTAAGAGTTATGAGGAAGGACACTAAGAAAGGGGCTTCAGGGGGATGGGAGGAAAGCCTGGCCTAGGAACCAGAAAGTGGAGGGCCCATAAGAGGTGGTATGAGGTAACCTAGATAACCAATGATCAATAGAAAAAGACAAAAATCAATGACCAATAGAAAAGGGCAATACAGTCTGGAGGTGCAGAAAGGCCAGTGAAAGACTTGCAGCCAGTTTCACAAGGAGAGAGTATTTATACCCCTGCAGGCCTTTGTGTCTCCTCTTTCTTGCCTTCTTTCCATCATGAGAGGGACCCACTTCCAACTCTCTTTGGATATGCCCTAAACTGTCTCTTTGTTCTTCTGAAATAAGATTTATCTTTGTTATACTAAAACTTGTACAAATTACTTTCGCTCCCTATTCGCACTGCTTGTGCTGCTCCAGTTTCCATTCATTTTTGCTTTCAAGTACTGCCCTGCCTCAGTTAAACTTTCTAGCTAAGCCAAGTAATTGAACCAGGTCAACCATGTTCAGAGAACTGGGGTCCGTAAGCCTCATCAAGTTGGGGAGGGAATGGTGCTTGATTTAAGGCAACTGCTCTTGAGTGAGAGTCATGATAGAGGTCTCTGCAAAGACAGTGCCTGTGATGACTGGTAGTGGGCAGGGATCTGACCAACATTGGTTTGTGTGGGAAATGCTAAGGGAACTCAAGACAGTCCTTTGTGGATGGTGGACAGAATAAACAGGTAGAATGCAAGTTGACTAGTCTGTGGATAATCTTTCAAACCAAACAACAGGGTCACTGCCAGGTCTCAGATCTCTTTCTGCTTAACTGGTTGTCAGTGGAACAAGGGTGAGAAATGTGAGAAGGGTGATGGTTTGCTATGTGTGGCAGAGCTATAGACGGCTATTTTGGATGAGGGAAGAGAGTGTACATGTTCACAAATATAATTTAGTGTCTTAAGATGAGTACTTCATTAATTACTTTGTTAGGTGACATTGATTTGGTACATGAGATCTATAAAAAGAGAAGACCAGAAATATGGTAAGGCCCAGAAAAACTACAGCAAATGAGACTCTTGTGACAAGCCCTCTCCACAATGCCACACTGTGTTTTTCCAAAGTCCTCACCCAAACACAGGACAGGAGACAAAACTCCAGTCAACAATTTTGGCTCAAGTGAGAATGAGAGGTTGGGAAAATATATACAATAATGTGGTTCCTTCTGTTCTAGTCTTTGGTTAAAATATTGACTTAAACATCAGCAGGCCCCGCTTGTTTGTTTTAGTGTGGTTGAGAAAGACAAACAATCATAGCCATTTCCTTTTACAAGGCTTTCTGGAAGGTTACTGTTGGTTACTCACCTTTGAGTGGGGGGTTGGGAGAGTGAGGGAAGCTTTGTGTAGCGAAGTGTGAGTGAGAGAACTGCATGAGCTTCCACCTCTCTGAGAAGTTAACTGTCCCTTCCCCCACCTCCCCTCACCTGCATAGCCCCTCTAGGAACTGCGTGAGCCTTCCCTCCCTTCTTCCCAAGAGTCACAGACAGAGCTATATTGACATCTTCTACAAAACAAGCTTTACATTGCATAGTTTGTAGATTTTGTATGTGGTTCTGAAATGTAAAATGCTCTAAACCTCTTTTCTTAATCATTTCATCAAAATAGTTTTCTCAGGTGAGATTCCTAATTCAGAAATAGTGACCTCCTTGAGTTTGTGTCTCAACACTCCCAAAAAACCTTTGCTATGTGCAACTCATGGTCTCTGCTTTGATGACCCTCCCCCAGCAAGTGCACCTACACTCCGTTACCACCCCTACCCTAACTCCTATAGCAATGGTCACCAAAGGTGGAGGTGGTGGAGGCACTGGGCCTAGAGCCTCCAGGAGTCTGAGGGAGGCTTTGGTAGATCTTTGAGCATCTTTACTTGGACAATCCTTGGCTTCTCCTCAGCTGTGTCGGAATAGAGACTTAGGCTGAGAAAATTCACTCAGACATTTTCTGGCCTATGGCCCCTTTTCTCTTTATGGTCTGAGTGTGTAGGCTGAATAGAAACCACAAAGAACCACAAGCAGCCCCTGGGAAATGAGTCAGATTGAGCAGCTGAGAGCAGCTATCAAAGGAGCTGGGTGCTCTTCAGTTCCAACACCATACCCTCTACTTCATCTTTACCCCCAATGCCAGGTGGAAGGTGGCAGGGTGCTCTCTCCTCTCCACACCAAGGATTGTGTGTTTGGTCCCTGATGCTTGCAATGGGAAATTGGGACTGAGGGACTAGAACCTTTCAAAGTTTAAAACATTGGAGATTATTTAGTCTAGAGGTTTTCAAATGTCCTTTATGTAATCCTACCACTCTGGGAGGCCAAACTGGGTGGATTGTTTGAACTCAGGACTTTGAGACCAGCTTAAGAAAGAGTGAGACCCCATCTATCCTAAAAATAGAAAACACTAGCCTGGCATGGTGGCACATGCCAGTAATCTCAGCTACTCAGGAGGCTAAGGCAAGAGAATCACTTGAACCCAGGAGTTTACGGTTGCTGTGAGCTATGATGCCACCCAAGGTGACAGAATGAGACTCTTTCACAAAAACAAAAACAAACAAAAAGTCCTTTAGCCATAGAACCCTTTGCTCAGAAGAAACCCTCATGGAAGCACTTCATTGAAAACAGAGAAAGAGAGATGTGTTTGGTTGAAGCAGAGCTGGGCATGCCCTGGACCTTAACTCAGACTCTCCAGAGAGACATGGTCTAATATGGTAACCACTCTTATTTAAAATTTTTTAAACTTTAATTAACTTAAATATAGATAGCCCCATGTGAGTTCATACATTTCCCAGTCATACTAGCCATATTCCAAGGGCCCCGTAGCCGTAATAAGTGACTACATGGTGGTCAGTGTGGATGTTAAGCATTTTTATCACTGCAAAAGCTCTATTGAGCAGAAGTTTTATTGAACAGCCCTATTCCAGAGTCTAGAAGATCCCTAGGGAAGAGTCTGGATCTAGGACCCTTTGAAACACAGTTAGAAAAACACAGATCTAATCTAACACCTGAGGAAGAAGAGAAGTCCAGAGAAGCCTCATAGTTTTCCAGCCATATGGCAGGTTATTGAAGAGCTTGGAATAGACCTTTCTGTCTTTTGCCATTCTGCTCCACTTCTGAGGAGTTAGCTGTTCCTTCCTCACTTCCCCTCACCTGCATGGCCCCTTAGTCTGCCACCTTCTGTTGCCTCCGGGTATTCACCACCCACACTCACCACAACTTTCACTGATACGTCTACTGCTTATTCAGTGGGAACCCAGGTCTCAGGCATCTCTGAAGTTTGAAAAGTGACATTAAATTTTATACCTGTGCAATCAGTTTCAAACACTTAAATAGAGACATTTACACTCATGTCAGGTCCAAGCAGATGTAGACAGAAATACTCTCAATTAGTGATTAGCTAATTAATCTTGCCTTGCTGCATATACACTCTGCCAGGATCTAGAATGTGCTGTTTTGCTCAGAGCTGCAGGAGTGCTTGCTATGGAAACAGTGCATGATTATAATGTTAATTTCTTGACTTTGCGTAGAAGCTGGCAGTGGAGGGCAGATCCTTCCAGCAGTTGCCCCACAGTTAGAAAGGAAAGGAATGAGAAAATAGAAAAAATTTTTAATTAGTGAACCAGGGAATTCTAGATTTTATCCTCATAGCACCTTCCAAATTGGGCATTTCAAAGTGATTTCCTAATCACATGTTGTTACTTCTCATTATGTTTTGTTTCATTTTGTTTTCAATAAACGGAGGTCCAGATTAATGAGGGGACTATTACAGAGGATGCTATCCTCCAAAACATGGTACCTTGTTGTACTTGTTCCAAGGGCTCAGAACTTGTATCTGATAACTTCTTCTGTCCAAGTCACCCTGTGGTTTCTTCTCAGATGAGTCCATTTACAGGAAAATGCTCCCACAAGGGACAAGTGAGGAAAGGCATCTTGATGCACCAAACCAGCATGCAATCTTAGTAGTTGCCTAACCAGCCAGAAGTTAGGGGTTGTAAACTGAGTGCCAGACCTGGTGCTGGGCACAAAGGCATATAAATGAAGAAAACATCATCTCATAATGGAAGCAGATTCCTGAACTCACAGTCACAACATGGTACACTATCCGTGATAGAAGCATTTGCAAAGAGAAGGTTTTGCTCCCTGCACTGAAGCTGTTCTCTCTAATGTCATGCTGCTGAATCTCTGTGTGTGCTATTTCCTTGGCTTCTTCATCTGTCTAGACAATTTTCATTCATGCATCAAAGATCATTTGAGGTCACTTATCTGCAAGTCCTCTCTGACTGTACCGTCTGCCCAGTTCACAGGTAGAGTTAGGGCATTATTTTCTTTGTTCTTAGGACAAGTCATAATTTCTCTATTCAAGACATCACATTATTTTGTAATTATTTATTTGTTTCTATTACCCCTTTAGAATAGAAGTTTAACATCTCTGAGACCAACTTTCTTTGCATATATAATGAGACAATGTGAGGAGAGTTCATAAGTTCAAATGGTAACTAATATTACTATTATAATAAAAGAATGGCTAAGCGAACAGGACGGACAATGCAAAGTCATGAAAAATGAAGAGAAATTTGCCAGGCATTGAAGATAATCTAAGTTTAGTAATGTCTTCCTCAAAATTTGTAGCTAATATAAAACTGAGGACTGGTTTGTTGAAAGCTCATCATTCACACTACTAGGGAATCATTTTATTTTATTCATTCATTCATTTACTCACTAAGTATTCACTGGAACATATATATGGGATGTCTTGGGAATTTTGGCAAAGGAAGGACAAAAAACTCTTTCTAAAAGGGTTTAATGTCAAATACACATGAAATAGTCAACCCTGCCAACTTATAATTAGTTAATGCAGAAATGAAGTCTAGATATGAAGGACACATATAATGAGTGCAATAGATTCACAAAGTGTACATTTCGTTCTACTTTTGATTGATAAAAGTTTCACAAAATAGGTGGGACTTGAATGGACCATGAGAAATAGGTAATTATTTATTTTATTTTATTTTATTTTTGAGACAAAGTCTCACTATGCCATCCTCGGTAGAGTACCATGGTGTCACAGTCCACAGCAACTCCAAACTCTTGGGCTTAAGTGGTTCTCTTGCCTCAGCCTCCCAAGTAACTGGGACTATAGGCCCCGGCCACAATGCCCAGCTATTTTTTTGTTGCAATTGTCATTGTTGTTTAGCTGACCTGGGCTGGGTTCAAACCTGCCAGCCTCGGTGTATGTGGCTGGCGCCACCCAGGAAAGGCAATATTAATAGGAGGTGTTTGTGAAGAGTTTTCCAGCCGAGGCAGACTAGGAGGAAAAGAACAGAGTGGACATGGCCAGGGTAGACTCAGGAGGAAAAAAGTAACCAACTACCTAGAGAAAAATACTTGCACTGAGATTTGCAAGAGGTAACATTCATCCTTTTTTTTTTTTTTTTTTTTTTGCAGTTTTGCCTGGGGCTGGGTTTGAACCTGCCATCTCCGGCATATGGGGCTGGCACCCTACTCCTTTGAGCCACAGGCACTGCCCTCATCTGTTCATTATTCAACAAATATTTAGTGAATTTCTATTACGTGCCAGGCACTTCTGGGCATGGCAAGTATCGCAATAGACAAGATGGAGTCCTGACTATCATTCTGTTGGACAAGAAGGGCAATTAAAACAAAGCAATTAATAATGTCAGAAAGTGGCAAACGAAGAGAAATAAAGCAGGGAAAAGGGAAGGAGAGTGATAAGTAATAGAAACTGCTAATTTATACAAGGCCAAGGATGTCTTTTCCAACAGTGTGTCATTGAAGCAGAGAACTGGGTGAAGTGATGGAACAAGTCGTGCAAATATCTGGAGGAAGGCATTTTGGGAAGTGGGAACTTCAAGTGTTCAGACTCCAGAGAAGCAGCAGGCTCACTGAGTTGTTGGAAAGCAAGGTGGCAGGCCAGGCATGGTGAGCTAAGGGCTGAGTAAAAGAAGACGATATAAGAGAGGAAAGCTGGGGCCAGCTCAAACAGAAACGCCATGCATGAACTTTAGAGTTCATTCCAAGGGTGTTTGTATGCCATAGGGGATTGGGGAATGAATGACATAATTATGCTTTAAAGAGATCCCTTTGGGCTCAGCGCCTGTGGCTCAACGGGCTAAGGCACCAGCTACATACACCTGAGCTGGCAGGTTCGAATCCAGCCGGGGCCCGCCAAACAACAATGATGGCTGCAACCAAAAAATGTCCGGGCATTGTGGCGGGCGCCTATAGTCCCAGCTACTTGGGAGTCAGAGGCAGGAGACTCGCTTGAGCCCAGGAATTGGAGGTTGCTGTGAGCTGTGATCCCACAGCACTCTACCCAGGCTCTGTCTCAAAAAATAAATAAATAAATAAATAAATAAAAATAAAGAGATCCCTTTGGCTGCCATATGATGTACTGATAGGGGGAGATCTGTGATATTAAGCCTAAACAGGGGTAATAATTATTAAGCAATAATGGTGATGATGATGATGAAAATGACATCAACTGTGCCCTGGCAGGGGGGTTTAAGAGCTAGTACATGTTTTCTCCATTGCTTTTCTGCCCCTCACCCCACCCCCCCCAAGAATTTCATTCCCAAAAAGGGCTGCTTCTTCAATCTTGATTCCCAGTTGAAAAGGAGCAGAGCAGAAGCCAGTTCACAGCTACATATAAGAAAAGCAAAATAGAAACCTCCATTGCAATAAAGCCACCAGGATTTGGGTGTTTTCTGATCACAGCCTTAGTCTGCGATGATTGCTATTACAGAAATGGTAGCACACACCACACTTAATAACGAAAAATTAACCTTACTCCCTTTGAAATAAAAAAAATAATAAGATAATGATGACTTTGTTTCGACGTCAGACAAGGAAAAATAAAATTTGGAATTATAAAAGTAAAACTAAGTCTTTTCTATTTCCAGATGAGAGGATCTATCCTGTATAGAAACTCGCTAACAGTATGGACATAATTTTACAAAACAGAATATTATAGTGCACCTAGGAACAAAATTTATGCAAGACTTCTTTGAAGAGAATTATAACCATTATTAAAATATGTTAAATAAGACATAAATAAATACATAATGCATATAAATTTGTTGTCATACACACACATATATAAATATATTTACATGTAGTGTTTGTAATAGAAAGACTCAGTATATTAAAAGCTACCTTGTAGCCACATACATGGTGGCACATGTCTGAAGTCCCAGCCTCCCCCACAAGACTATTGTCTCAATTAATTGGGAAGCTTGAGAAAAGAGAATCTCTTGAACCCAGGAGTTTGTGGACAATTTGGGCAAAATAGTAAGGCCCCATCTCTTAAAAAAAAAGAAAATTAGGTTATTTTTGCCCCAATTGGTCTGTAGATTAAATGCTCTTTCACACTGAATCCAGAGTCTTTTGTGGAACTTGATAAGAAGAGTCTAAAATTTACAAAGAAAAACAAAACACAAGAACAGCTGAAACAGTCCTGTAGAAGATGAACAAGATAAGAGGAGTATTTTGCCAGTTATCATTGTCCTACATTTTTAATGAATCTTTGATTAAGAGAGCATAATCTTCCATAGGAACATGCAGTAGACCAGTGTATCAACACAGAGCGCCCAGACACAGGCCTCTACATAGCATGAAATCTAGTCTAAGATGGAAATGTCATTTCTGATTCATGATGACAGAATGGGTTCCTTGATAAATAATGCGCTGCCATCATCTGCTTCCATATAAACAACAATCCTCCCCCTCCAAATAAACACAGAAAAATGAATTTAAGAGAGAAAAAAACTAAATATGGAAACCATAAGCTTAAGACTTTGGGGAGAAAATATAGAATATTTCTCTATGATCTTGGAGAAAAAAAATGATTAAAACAAGATCCAAAACACACATACCATAAATGAAAAGATTAGTGAGTTGGACTTAGTTTAAATTAATAGCATCTGTTAAGCAAGAGATTCCTAAATGTAAAGATAAGCAAAAAAGAAAAAGCCTCCCTTCCCCAAAGGGAAGTGGTAAAACTTATGAAAAAACAGAAGAATCTTATGGTGCTGGGTGAACTGGCTGGCGACCTATAGAAGACTAAAATTGGACCCACACCTTTCACCATTAACTAAGATTAAAGATTTAAACTTAAGACATGAAACTATAAAAATACTAGAAGAAAGTGCAGGGAAAACTCTTGAAGGATTCGCCCTGGGTGAATATTTTATGAGGAGGATTCTCCAGGCAATTGAAGCAGCATCAAAAATATACTATTGGGACCTGATCAAACTAAAAAGCTTCTGCATAGCCAAGGACACAGTAAGTAAAGCAAACAGCCAGCCCTCAGAATGGGAGAAAATATTTGCAAGTTATGCCTCTGACAAAGTTTAATAACCAGAATCCACAGAGAACACAAATGTATTAACAAGAAAAGAATAAGTGATCCCATCTCAGAGTGGGCAAGGGACTTGAAGAGAAACTTCTCTGAAGAAGACAGGCTCATAGCCTACAGACACATGAAAAATGCTCATCATCCTTAAATCATCAGAGAAATGAAAATCAAAGCTACTTTGAGATATCATCTAACTTTAATAAGATTACCCCACATAACAAAATCCCAAAGCCAGAGATGTTGGTGTGGATGTGGAGAAAAGGGAACACTTCTGCACTGCTGGTGGGAATGCAAATTAATATGTTCCTTTTGGAAAGATGTTTGGAGAATACTTAGAGATCTAAAAATGGACCTGCCATTCAATCCTATAATACCTCTACTGGGTATATATCTAGAAGACCAAAAATCACATTATAACAAAGATATTTGTACTAGAATGTTTATTGCAGCCCAATTCATAGTTGCTAAGTCATGAAAGAAGCCTAAGCGCCCATCAACCCACAAATGGATTAATAAATTGTGGTATATGTACATCATGGAATATTACGCAGCCTTAAAGAAAGATGGAGACTTTACCTCTTTCATATCTTCTTAGCAAAGTATCTCAAGAATGGAAGGAAAAGTATCCAATGTACTCAGCCATACTATGAAAATAATGTATAGCTTTCATATGAAGGCTATAACCCAATTATAGACCAAGAATACGGGGAAAGGAGGAAGGGAGGAAAGAGGAGGGGGAAGGATGAGTGGAGGAAGGGTAATTGGTAGGACCATACCTATGTTGCATCTTAGAAGGGTACAGGTGAAACTTACTAAATGCAGAATATAAAGATCTTAACACAATAACTAAGAAAATTCCATGAAGGCTATGTTAAGCAGTTTGATGAAAATATTTCCAATTGTATATGAAACCAGCACATTGTACCCCATGACT
>CAUYON010068063.1:0-25194 GCA_963573935.1 Arctocebus calabarensis | reverse complement strand
AAGGCCTAAAGGAGGAGATGGGGAAAGACTGGGAGAGAAACGGAGAGAGCTTCTCTCTCCCCACTAGAATTTTCTCCCTCTACCAGGTGCCTTAATGTTTTCTGTGAATAAATTCTGTCTTACAAAAAAAAAAAAAAAGAAAGAAATGTGCCACCTATACCTATACTCCTCAGTGCTCTAATTAGAAAAGGATACTGGATTTTATTGAATGCTTTTTCTGCGTCTATTAAGAGGATCATATAGTCCTTGGTTTTGCATCTGTTGATATGGTGAATAATGTTTATGGACTTTCAAATATTATACCAACCCTCCATCCCTGGGATGAAACCTACTTGATAATGATGTATGACTTTTTTGATGTTAAACTGTAATCTATTGTCCAAGATTTTGTTGAGAATTTTTGCATCTATATTCATTAGTGAAATTGGTCTGAAATTTTGCTTTTTAGTTGGGTCTTTACCTGGTTTGGGTATCAGGGTGATATTTGCTTCATAGAATGAATTGGGGAAGATTCCTTCCTCTTCAATTTTTTGGAATAATTTCTGTAGTATAGGACTAAGCTCTTCTTTGAAAGTTTGATAAAATTCTGGTGTGAAGCCATCCAGACCAGGGCATTTTTTTGTTGGGAGATTTTTTATTGTTTCTTTGATCTCAGTGCTTGAAATTGGTCTATTCAGGAAATCTATTTCATCTGGGTTAAGTCTAGGGAGAGGGTGTGATTCCAAATATTGATCCATTTCCTTCACATTGTCAAATCTCTAGTAACCTCAATCAGAAATGATAAAGGCGAAATAACAACTGATGCTACAGAAATACAAGAGATTATCTCTGAATACTACAAGGCACTTTATGCCCAGAAATTTGACAATGTGCAGAAATTTCTTTATGCCTACACAAGATCATTATCATCCATGCCACTGTCTTCCATTTCCACATCTTGCACCACTGGAAGTTCTTCATGGAAATAACATGCATACAGCTCTCTTCTCCTTTAACAAACAATGCCTTTTTCTTCAATACTTTCTGAAGAACCATTTTGAAACTGTTTTATGGTCAATTTTTTCACAAGCAGGAGGATGACACTATAAAATTTATAAAACTAAATACGTGAACCAGTTGATCTCCCATTGTTATCAATTATTATGTACCATACAAAATTTTATGTTTTATACTTATATGACTGCTGTGAAGTAGGTTTATACCATTATCACTGAAAACACATGTGTAATACACTTTGTAACAATGTCAAATTGTTATCTATTATAAGAGCTTATTGAAGCACTATCAAAATTGCAAAATATCGGCAAGGCACAAGAATTTTGTAGGTCTGATATATATTCATGGGACCAGTGTCCAATATGCAGTCTTTCGTTGACTGAAATATTTTTATATGACAGTGATAATGAATTATATGTGTATATTTAGGCATATGAGCATATATATTATTTTATAATATGAGAGAGATATTTAATCATACAATATAGAATTATTGGCAGCTCAAAACATCAGTGGGTATTGTGTTACATAACCATCATACTCGGTCTACACTGAGTACAAAGTCTTTTGAAGAATTTATCTCTTTCTTATGACACAGAATGATTTCATAAATAGATATGGCCTGCAATTTGCAACAAAAATGAGAAGTATTCATAAGCTCAATGGGATGGTGTTAATGAGAGAGGAAAAACAAACATGAGTAATGGTTGTATTAATTTGAAGTCCCACCAGCAGTTTAAAAGTGTTCTCTTCTCTCATATCCACGCCGGCATCTGCAGTTTTGAGATTTTGTGATGTGGGCCATTCTCACTGGGGTTAGGTGATATCTCAGGGTGTTTTGATTTGCATTTATCTAATAATTAGGGACAATTGAACATTTTTTAATATGTTTTCTAGCCATTCTTCTGTCTTCTTTAGAGAAGCTTCTATTCATCTCTCTTGCCTATTGATATTGCAACAAGAAAAATAAACAAATGGGACTTAATTAAATTGAAAAACTTCAGTACAGCTAAGGAGACAACAACCAAAGCAAATACACAACCTACACAATGGGAGAGGATATTTGCATATTTAGAATCAGACAAAAGCTTGATAACTATGATCTATAGAAACCTCAAATTAATCCACATAATACATTTTATTTTTTAACTTAATTTTTATTAAATCATAACTGTATACATTTATGGGGTACAATGTGATGATTTTATATACAATGTGGAATGTTTATATCAAACTAATTAACATGATCATCAACTCATTTACTTATTTTTGTGGTACAACATTTATAATGTACTATTATTTGTTTTGAAATGTCATTACCCTTGCATTAGGTGAGATCCTTCTAAATACCTTCCCTCCACTCATCCTCTCCCCACTCCTCCCCTCTCCTCCCCTCTTCCCGCTCTCCCCTCTTTCTTTTTTGGACTCTCTTTGTATTTTGTCATTTATATGAATGCGTAAGTGTTTATATATTGGATTCATAATAGTATTGAGTACATTGGATACTTCTTTTTCCATTCTGGAGATACTTTACTGAGAAGAATATGTTCCAGTTCCATTCAGGTAAACATAAAACATGTAAAGTCTCCTTCTTTTTATAGCTGTGCAGTATTCCATGCTACATATATGCCACAATTTGTTTATCCATTCATGGGTTGATGGGCATTTAGGCTGCTTCCACAACTTGGCTGCTGGGAACTGGGCTGCAATAAACATTCTGAACATTCTGTTCCAAATATCTTTGTTATAAAATGTTTTTTGTTCATCTCAGTAGATACCTAGTAATGATATTGCAGAATAAAATGTTAGGTCAACTTTTAGCTCCTTGAGATTCTCCATATTTCTCTCCAAAAATGCTGCATTAGTTTGCAGTCTCACCAGTAATGTAGAAGTGTTCCTTTCTCTCCATATCCACACCATCATCTGTAGTTTTGGTATTTTGTGATATGGGCTAATCTTACTGGAATTAGGTGATATCTCAGAGTGGTTTTGATTTTCATTTCTCTGATGATGAAAGATGATGAGCATTTTTTTTCATGTGTTTATAGGCCATGCACGTGTCATTGCCAGAGAAGTTTGTGATGACATCTCTTGCCTAAAAAGAAATGGGATTATTTCTTCTTTCTTTATGGATTAGTTTGAGTTCTCTGTGGATTCTAGTTATCAGATCTTTGTAGATAACATATCCTGCGAAACTCTTCTCCCATTCTGAAGGCAGTGTGTTTGCTTGACATACAGTGCCCTTAACTGTGCAGAAGCTTTTTAGATTGATCAGATCTCAGTAATATATTTTTGGTATTGATTCAATTGCCGGGGGTGTCCTCCTCAGGACGATTTTCTTTATTTTCCCAGACGAATATCTTTAAGTGTTTTTCCTGCACTCTCTTCTAGTATTTTTATAGTTTCATGTCTTAAGTTTAAAATTTTTATCCATTGAGAATCAATTTTTGTTAGCAGTGGAAGGTGGGGGTCCACCTTCAGTCCTCTACAAGTTGCTAGCCAGTTCCCCCAGCACCACGTGTTAAATAGGGAGTCTTTTCCCCAATGCATGCTTTTGTTAGGCTTTTCAAAGATCAAATGATGATATATGCTTGGGTTCATCTCTAGGCTCTCTATTCTGTGCCATATAGCTACCTCTCTATTTTTTGTACCAGTACCACGCTGTTTCGATTACTATGGATTTATAGTATATTCTGAAGTCTGGTAACGTAATGCCTCCTGATTTGTTTTCATTTCTAAGTAACATATTAGCTATGGTAGGTTATTTCTGATTCCATATAAAATGAAGTACTATGTTTTCAAGTTCTTTAAAGTATGACGTTGGTGCTTTAATAGAGATTTCATTAAAACTGTAGATTGCTTTGGGTGGTATGGACATTTTAACAATGTTGATTCATCCCAGCCATGAGCATGTTATATTTTTCCATTTGTTAACATCTTCAAACACTATGTCTTTTCTCAGCTTTTCAGAGTTCTCATTACAGAGATCTTTCACTTCCCTCGTTAGATAAATTCCCAGATATTTCATCCTCTTTGGCTCTATTGTAAAAGGAATAGAGTCTTTGGCTATATTTTCACCTTGACTATTGGTAGCATATATAAAAGCTACTGATTTGTAAGTATTAATTTTGTATCCTGAGACAGTGCTATATTCCTTGATCACTTCTAAGAGCTTTGTAGTTATGTCCCTGAGGTTTGTTAGGTATAAAATCATGTCATCTGCAGAGCATGAGAGAGTGACCTTCTCTGACCTCATTTAAATATCCTTGATCTCTTTCTCTTGCCTGATTGTGATGGTTCGGACTTCCATTACTATGTTGAATAGCAGTGGTGACAATGGGCAACCTTGTCTAGTTCCAGATCTGAGTGGAAATGTTTTCAATTTTATTCCATTCTACATGTTATTGGCTGTGGGTTTGTGGTAGCTGGCCTCTATCAGTTTAAGAAATGTGCTATCTAAGCCTATTTTCTTAAGTATACGAATCATGAAAGGATGCTAGATATTATCAAAAGTTTTTCTGCATCAATTGATAAAATCATAAGGTCTTTGTTTGCTATTTTATTTATGTGGTGTATTATTTTTTGTACATTTATGTATGTTGAACCAATCTTGTTACCCTGTGATAAAACCAACTTGATTATGGTGTATAATTTTTTTTTGATGTATCATTGAATTCTGTCTACTAGGATCTTACAGAACATTTTTGCATTGATATTAATTGGTCTATAGTATTCTTTCTTTGTTGGGTCCATACCCGGTTTGGGGAATAAGGTGATATTTGCTTCATGGAATGTGTTGGGGGAGGTTTCCTTCTTTTTCTATGCTTTGGAAAAGGTGATGCAATATAGATTCTCTTTATAGGTTTGGTATAATTCTGATGTGAATCCATCTGGTCCTGTAGTTTTCTTTTTTTTTTTTTGCACTTTTTGCCTGGGGTTGGGTTTGAACCCGCCACCTCCGGCATATGGGGCTGGTGCCCTACTCCTTTGAGCCACAGATGCCACCCCTGGAATTTTCTTTTTGTGGATATTTTGTGGAGTTGATGATATTTCAGTTTATTTATGTTGCCAGAGTTCTTCTCCTGGTTCCATCCCATGATTATTTTCTGCTGTTGGCTAGTAAAACTGGTAAGGTGAGATTGGAATGGGGTCCCAGAAAATGGAGTTAACCAACACTTTACTGATGAGCTATGGCTGTTGAAAGTAGCTTTTCTCCTACAGCTTTACAAAGGTCCCTTTCAGAGCTGCAGCCAGAGGCTCTGAGGACTTTCTTGGTGTGATAGCACTAGCTGGCTCTGTATTGTCATCAGCCAGACTCTATCCAAGCCTCATCAGTTGCAGTATTGGGCTGAAATCTAAGCTGAGGAGAGATACAAGCAACTGTGGCACCCCACCCCTATCAGCAACAGCTGAAGGAGGAGAATCAGTCCCTCCAACTACAAAACAAGCATTGCTCAGCCTTGGAGGGTCCCCAAACAGATGGTCAAGGTCTAGAGTTCTAATATGATTGTCCAGGACAGTAAAATCACACTCAACAGGAAGAGTACAAAGGATCTGCAGTGACATGATAGTAGGAAGCCATTAGACAATTCAATTCTGAAAACCTGAGGGGCTGGAGTCTGGTTCTCTCCATTGAGCAAAGGTCAAGGAGGTGAGGTCTGTCAAAGAATCAGTCCAAAGTCATCAGCACCTCCACCCCACTCCACGTGCCACTGCCAACAATCCCTTCAGGCTGGAATCTGTTTCTCTCCAGTGAGCAATGGAGTCAGGGAGGTGCACTTACCAGAGTCAGAGGGGAGACAGTTCCTCCTCCATCACCACACACTGCTCCTGGCTATACGGAGGGACCGAAACCTGCTTCTCTTATGATGAGCAATGGGGTCAGAGAAGTGTGCCTCCAAATTCACACCACAGACATCAGCACTTCTGCCCACTGCACACACTGTCATCTCCCCCACAGTCAGCACCTCACCCTCATTGCACACTGCCACCAGCCACCCCATGGGGCTAAAGCCTGGTTCCCTCCAGTGAACACTAGGATCAGAAAAGTGCCCCTCCAAATTCAGACCAGAGGCATCAGTGCCTCAGCCCACTACTGTGCACTGTCACAGTGTATTTCTCTCTCCCATGCAGTCAGCACCTCACCCTGCCACATACTGCCACTGGCAACCCTGAGGGACTGAAGCCCAATTCCTTTTGGTGAGCAACAGGCTCAGAGAAGTGCACCACCAAAGTCTGACATAGGTTCTGATCCCCTCTGCAGTGTGGCATGTCCCTCTCTCTCCCCCATGGACCCAATTTCCGGTCTAGTCACTATTTCTGTGCTGTAGTCCAGTGGCGCTCACAATGCCCAGGCCTCTCATGGAATTTACAAACACTCTGGGCACTGCAGGGGGCAGGCTTATAGTCTGCCAGGCAATGGGGGAAGGGTGAACTGGGAGTTCACAATTGTAGGGAAAATATTTATTCAATTTATGCCAGGCAGGATGATGCATAGGCTCACGAGTGGGACTTCCTTAGAGAAGGAGTTAATAAACTTACTCTGTGCTTATGAATTTCTGAAGTGTCGAAATGATATACAGGAATGTATTATATATATATATGCACACAAATGTAGAATTATATATTATACATACTTATATGTACATATAGGCATATATGTACATATATATATATATATACACACACACACACACATGTAGGAATATGTATTATATATTCCTTTGTTACAACGGCCATTACTTTATGAAGGGCCAGGTGGACATTGTTGAAATTTTTTCTCATGTCATTCCAATTAAGATATTAAATCAGAGGAAGTATTTAATTCTGATAGAAATGCAAAGATTAGTGCTACTGTTAAGGACTTGAGGGATGCAAAGATGGTAGTATCATGTAGATCTTGAAAGATGACAGCCAGTTACAATAAACTTAAGCAGGTTGTAGACACAATTGAAGATGCTGTGACTTATATAGTAACTTTACTGGAACATATAAACACAGCCTCTGGCATTTGTTATCAACCTATCAATCTATGGAATATCTTCCTCTTGAACTTCATCAGCAGGCAAGATCAAAAGTTTATCATCACATGTAAGGGACATCATTGCCCATTAATTGTCTTACCCCAAGGTTATGTTAACATTCCTGATTTCTGTCACACATAGTACATAGGAATTTTAATTACCTAAACATTCCACAGAATCACTTGTCCATTATATTGATAATATTATACTGAATATGTATAGTAGGCATGAAATGGCAAGTACCCTAGATGCCCTAGTAATTTCCCGTAGGTTTCCCATAGGGTGGGAGGATAAAACTCACAGTGTCAGGAGCCTTCCACATATGTGAAGTCTTTATGGGTCAAATGGTTCACAGCCTGGTAGAATAAGCCTTCTAAATAAAGGACAAGCTATACTCTATCACTAGGGAAGTGGCACAGGTTTTGATGAACATCTTTAGAATTTGAAGCAAATGTATATTGCACTTAGTAATAGGGTTCCTACCATTTGTGTGGTGAATTGAAAGGATATAAGTTTTACATTTTAAGTGGGGCTCAGAACAACAAGGTTCTCTATAATAAATCATACATAAGTAAGTCCATAGGTGCAGATGTTGGTGAGGTTTCTGACAAGCCATAGAGGTTACATGGCAGAGCCAAAAGGTTATGGACTACATGGCAGACAAGAAAACAATTTCTAATTTAACAAATAGCTTCTGGTGTGCTACCAGGCTCTAAATGATACTGAATGTCTGACCTTGGGAGTAACTATTGCACATACTTATATTACACCAACGATATCAATGTTTCCCCTCAGTACACACCTTTGTCTCATGAGGGTAACCTACTGACAAAAGTGTAAGGGACTTAAAATTGCTTTGCAGATGAATCAGTGTGCTAAGTTGGTGCTAGTTGAAAATCAACTGTTCTGTTTTATAGTCCAACTTATGGTGTTTCCAAATGCCAGTGGATGATATGAAATCTTCCTAGTAGAGAGCAAAACTGTGTGCAGAATACTTATTATCCACTTGGTTTAAAGGGGAAAGGAGTCTTGCATATAAAATATATAAAGGATGTGGGAAGTGAAAAATGGCTATATTCATATATCAAACAACATGCGGGGGAGGGCAATTTAGTTCTTCCTTGAGTCAACAAATATTCTGGGTATTGGTTTGCTTTGCTTATCTGGAGTGCTTTCCCCGGCACCACCATTAGAAAATTTCTGATCCACTGATATATATTTCCCATACTATATTGTTTCAGACCAAATGTATTAGTATTCTATTGCTACCGTAACAAATTATAACAAATTTAGTAACTTAAACCACATAAATTTATTATTGTATAGCTCTGTAGGTTGTAAGTGTAACACAGGTCCTACTGGGTTAAGTCAAAGTGTTTTTAAGACTGTATTCTTTTCTGGAGTTACTAGAAGAGATTCCATTTCCTTGGCTTGTGGACCTCTTGTTTCATCTGCAAAACTAGCCATGCTGTAACTCTCTGAATACTCTCCCACTGTCACAGCTAACTTTCTGACTACAGGTGAAAACAGTCTTCACTTTTAAGGACCCATGTCACTAGACTGAGTACACTAAGATAATTCCAGATAATCTGTCCCTCTCAAGAGAATCCTTAAGTGGTATTCTTTGGGGGACTATTATGCTGCCTCCTGCACTAAGGAATCTTTTTGATGATAAAGTAGATGAAACAATAGGTAGATGACTATATGATCCACTATTCTTACTCTGCAACCTACGAACCAAAGGAAAAAGGAAGTGGCCTACACATTAGCAGAATGACTTATTAAAGACACATATAAGGTTATATCTTCAGGACAACGACCTGTAGTGTTAAGGAAATGTTTTTACATACAGTATGTGTGCTTAACCAACAGCTAATATATAGTCCTCTACAACTATTTGATAAATTACATGGGTAGAGCAAACAAAGAATACCATTATCAGTGACCTACTCATGGAATCTATGCTACCCCCAATCATGGAAAATTTATGTCTTACTGGATAAGAGGCCCTGGTTTAACAGAGAGAACTGCTTCTACCAGGGTACTCAATGAACTTTCCACTGATCTGATCTTTGTGTGAAATTTCTCTTTTCTTTTTTTATTTTTATAAATTTACTGCAGATTAACATAAGGGTACATACAATTAGACTAATTGTGTTTCTGTGTTTGTAAGGCGGCATAGTCTCAGTTGTAGTTGAATCCTTCATCCAAGAAATATGCCTTATACCTCTACATTGTATCTGATAGGTGGAAGCCCACTGAACCCCCTCCTTCATCTTTGGCTATAATTTGATCTCTTAGGGCTCTTTAGGCTAGGGTGTCATCAGATAAATCCTCAACCAGTGATTAACTGGTAGGAGTTATAAGCGATGATAATTACTAGGAGACTTTAACAAAGGAAATAAAGTTTCCGCTATACAATAGAAAGGTGAGAAAGTATGTCTGGATACTAAGAGATGTACTGAAGCAACTATAGTAGCCATAGCCCATTAAGCAAACGTCCAAACAAGGGCAAAGTTACCAAATAGGTAGTTGCAAGAACTATTGCCCAACTGATCAAGGCAATTAAGAAATCCAAATTCTTGAGGAAAAATGTCTGATTATATCACAAGGAAAGAAATTTAAAAAGCTAAAGTATTTTCCGAATGTGAGGAAAGACAGGATGGGTGATCAAAAAGACAGATGATAAATATTAACACAGCCCAATGAGCAGGCACAATATCAGAGATCATATTTTGTTTTATTAATCTTATTTTTTGTAGTCTTTGGCTGAGGTCAGGTTTGAACCCACCACCTCTTGTATATGGGGCTGGTGCCCCACTCCTTGAGTTACAGGCGCCACCCATGCATGAAGTCTCTTCATGTCTTTTCACATTTCCATTTTGTACATTCATGGATGCTTACCCTGGTATGATGGCATTACATAAATCTGTATCAAAAAGGAAACTCCTAGGTAGGAGGTGAAGAGCAAAGAGTGCAGACATGAGGTGAGAAATATTGTCAGTTTACACTTTGGATTTGGTTGTTAAAGGCCATGTTAACCTGGTCACCACAGTAGTGACTGGAACAAAACACAGGAGATCTGAGGTGAAGCATGGGTGGTGTATGATACAGTATATCCCTTATACCACTCAGGTCTTGTTAGCACCTTCCATTATAATCCTATAGCTTAAACTGGATCTTCCATTTTTGTGTGATTATGATACACTATTTCTTCTCTGAGAAGAGAGATGTAAGAGTGACCTTTTAGATGACAGACAAATGGCCAGTAAACACTTGAAAAAAATGCTCATCATTCCTAAGTATTAGAGAAACGCAAATTAAAACCACCCTGAGATATCATTGAACTCCAGCAAGAATGACCTATATCACAAAATCTCAAAATTACAGATGCTGGCACGGATGTGGAGAAACAGGAACACTTTTACACTGCTGGTGGGACTATAAACTAATACAACCTTTTTGGAAGGAAGTATGGAGAAACTTCATATAACTCAACCTAGATCTCCCGTTTGATCCTACAATCCCATTACTGGACATCTATTCAGAAGAAAAAAAAAAACTTTTATTATAAAGACACTTGTACTAGCTGTTTATTGCAGCCCAATTTATAATTGCTAAAATGTAGAAATAGCCTAAATGTCCTTCAACCCAGGAATGGATTGGTAAGCTATGGTATATGTATATCATGGAATATTACTCAGCCATCAAAAAAGTTGGAGATTTTGCAGCATTTGTACTAATGTGGATGGAGGTGAAACACATTATTCTTAGTGAAACATCACAGGAATGGAGAATCATTAATCCTATGTATTCAACATATATATGAGGACAATAAATGACAATTAATGACACTGTGGGGCATGGGGGAAGGAGAGAGTATACAGAGAGAGAAGGGGGGGCTGAGGGATAGAAAATAAAAAAAGGAAACAAAATAGTGACTGATACTCACATAAATTGTATTCAATTTTGACCAAAGTATATTACCTAAAAATTAATTTTGAATTCAACTTGTCAATATGTTGTTTAGGGTATAGTATCATCATTTATAAGTGAAATATGTTTGAAATTTCCCTTTATAACTATATATTTTCTCCACTTTTGATATCAGGTATATCCAGATTAAGTAGAATGATTTTGAAATATTTCTTCTTTTTCTATTGTCTATAAGATTTGGCATAATCTGTTTTTTGAAACTATCTTTTACTTTTATTTATATGCTATTAGTTGTCTATTTTTTTTATGAATTTGGAAAAAAAATAAGAAGTTAACTGATGACTTCATACTGAGCCTCAGAGTTAAAACATTCTATAATAGACATACTCTTATTTGACAATGTGAACGTTACTTTCTTTGCATTATTATTATTAATATTGCTTAATATTTTGATGCAGTAATCGTCTGTTTTGCTTTCTGAATGCATTTACTTTCATTCATTTTTTACGAGGTTTTTGTTTCTAGTCCTTATCTTAAATATTGTCATTATTATTAAATTTTACGCCTTTTTAATTCTGTGAAGGCAAAAAGTGGAAACCTGATAAACACATGTATATGTAAAAATAAAAAAAATAATAAAAAATAAAAAAAAAACATTGAGTTACTGCATCAGGACATTTGGCTGAACAAGGACCTCCTGCGTAATATTCCCAAAGCACAGGCAACCAAAATAAATTTGGACAAATTTGGTCACATTAAGTTAAGATGTTTGTGCACAGCAATGGAAACAATAAAAAAGGAAGTTAGAACCACACAATGGGAGAAAATATTTGCAAACTACCCATCTGCAAATGGATTAACAATAAGAACATATAAGTAGCTCAAACAACTCAAAAGAGGTTGAATAGATATTTCTGAAAAGAAGACATAAAAGTAGCCAACAGGAGTATGAAAAAATGTTCAACATCATTATTCAGCAGATAAATGCAAATAAATACTACAATGAAATATTATTTCAGCCCAGTTAAAATGGCTTTTATCAAAAATCCAGGCAATCAAAAGGGCTGGTGAGAACGTGGAGAAAGGGCACCCTTGTACATTGTTGGTGGAAATGTCAATTAGGGCAACCACTATGGAGAATAGTATGGAAGTTCCTCAAAATAATAAAAATAGAATTACAATGTGACTTAGCATTTGAGAATTTAGTATATAAAAAAGGTATTTGCACTCACTCCCATGTTAATAGGAGCACTACTCACAAGAGCCAAGATTTTTAATCAACATAAATATCCATCAAAGGATGGATGAATAGATAAAGAAATTGTGATACATATACACAATGGACTATTATATAGCCACAAAAATGAATAAAATCCTGACATTTGCAACAACATGGATGGAATCCAAGGACATTTTGTTAAGGGACATAAGCCAAGCACAGAAAGACACATATTGCAAATTCTCATTCATATGTGGGACCTAAAAAAATAAAACAATTGATCTCATGAAAACTGGCAGTAAAATGAAGCTATAAAGGGTAGTGGAAAGGGAAAGATGAAATAGGGGCAGTTAATGGACTCAAAAATGTAGTTGGATATTTAGATAAAATGAACAATATTTAACAGCACAACAATTACTCTGTTTTGACTAATATTAATTATATTCCTATATTAAGGCATCATGTGTACCCTGTAAATATATACAACTAGTGTGTACCCATAATAATTAAACATTTTTTAAAAATTAAAACCTATAATCAAATAAATTAGAATAGAGAACCAAACTTATTTTTAAAATGGGAAAAGATTTAAACACATAACTCACAGAAATGTGATATTTAAATTGCAATTAGTTGCTAAACTGTATTAGTCAACAAAAGAATTAAACTCTATACTTGGTACCATTATACAACCCACAGAATTGTTAATGATATTGTTTATAAACACTCTTATTCATCTTATATGGAAGATCTTGACAATTTATCTGTTGAATATATACTTACTAATGGAATTTCTTCCTCAAAGGTGTTCTTATATTTACTTTAATATGAACTGCCCAAATATTTTCCAAAGTGTTTGTGTCAATTTACCTTCTCACAACAAATTCATAAGCGTTCCAGCAGCTCTTGAACATTGTCTTTGTCAAAATTATTTATAATAAATAAATAGTAGATAAATTATGATATTCTTACAAAATGAAGAGCCATAGATCAAGGAAAAATGGTCAAACTGCAATTACTCACAAAAATATGGTTGAATCTTATAAAAAATATATTGTATAAAAGAATCCATGCACAAAGGATTGCAAACTGCATTATTGTCTTTGTGTAATGATTTAAAAAACAAATTTTGCAGTGTTAGAAGTCAGTTAATTGCTACCTTGATGGTGGAAGGAGTGAGATGAGTAGTGACTGGAAGTATAAATCTTTGTAGGTACAAAGAAGGAAGGGGAAGGTGAGAACATTACTTGCAAAAAAAAGTAAGCATGTGATCAAACGCTTTGATGTCACAGAGATGAGTCAGCACAGACTTTGGCTTTGTACCAAAGTAGATTTAAACCTTCACTTAGCAACTAGCAGGTTAACTGTAAGAAAGTTACTTAACTCTGTAACATGCAGATTTTCAGTTATAAACAGAGATGGCAATCCCTACTTTACACCAAAGCATGAACATCAGAAAATATTTGTAAAAAGAACATAGTTTCATGGTTAGTGTATGAGAAGTTCTCAACAAATGGTAACATTTACTATTTTTCATAGCAGGAATTAATGTATCACACAGAGCACAATAGCCTTGGCTGGAGTGAATGGCTGGTGCTATAGATTAAATAGGTATCTGAACAGTTACTAGAGTGCAAAGAACAGAGATAAAACTTAATATTGAAGGCAATAGGAAGCCATCATAGATTCTTAAGCAGGAAAACAGCATAATTTATCATTGTCATTTATTGCAAGATTGTCCTGCTAATGAATACAGAGAGGAGACTGCAAGGTGGGAAGTATCTCCTGGAGTTTGAGTGGGAAAAAGAAACTAGCATAGAAATCAAAGTAAACATAAAAAATCCTAGGAATAGGATTATGGCAAGGGACACAGTGCCAGGATAAGTATATGTTGGAAGAAAAATGAAAAGAATTCTTTGAAAGGTGTGACGGAAAGGTTGGAAGAGATTAAAACTTTCAAGATGACTCTATGTTTCCTAATTTGGTAGAATGGTTGTATAATTTATTTTTAAAAGGTAAAAAGAAAATAGATAATTTTTGAAAAGTTGCTAATTTTATTTTCAGACATATAGAATTTGAAGTTATTAGTCAAGAGATGGTTTTCTTTCTTTCTTTTTTTTTTTTTTTTTTTTGCAGTTTTTGGCCAAGGCTGGGTTTGAACCCACAACCTCTGGCACATGGGGCCAGCACCCTACCCCTTTGAGCCACAGGCACCTCCCAAGATATGGTTTTCTTTAAGCAGTCAACAGAAGAATTGCCACACATACCTCCTTTATGTATGTGTATGTATTAATTTATTTTTCTATTTTGCTTTCTTCTATACTCTTGCTGTTATTTTCAATACTTTTTCCTCCAGGATTCCTTGGTTAAGATTACTTGGAAGATGAGGCGGTAAAGGTTGGAAGCTTTTTAAGTTTTAAAATAATATCTGAGTAGCACAAGGAACTACTTAAAGAGGGAGTCCCAAATGCTGCATATTTAAGTTTAGGCAGCCAGCTCTTACAGAGAAGAACATCCCCATTCAACAGCAATTTTGTCAAGTCTTGAAAATACCTCTGCCACATATCTCACATTCAACTTGAAAAACAGTTGGTGCTTCCAGTATCAGTATCAGAATCAGATTTTACAGTCAGATATTATAATAATGAAAGTAATTAGTGGGTCCACACATACAGTGCATCTTAGAAGGATACAGGTGAAACTTACTAAATGTAGAATATGATATCTGAACACAATAACTAAGAAAATGCCGTGAAAGCTATGCTAACCAGTTCAATGAAAATATTTCAAATTGTATGTAAAACCAGCACATTGTACTCCTTGATTGCATTAATGTACATAGCTATGATTTAATAAAAATAAAATAAATAAAATAAAGATTGAAAAAAAGAAAGAAAGTTTTCCCTATCAGCCACTACCATCAGGTGAACTTTATTTAAGATTTCTTTGTAGGAAAGATGACAGAGAAGAAACGTTACAGGTATGCATGGTGAGATTGGGGAGAAAAGATTCTAGGCAACCATGGCTTATGGGCTGTACCCAGAAACATCCCTCTGGGGGCACAGGGAGGTAGCAGGAGACTGCATGACCCCCAAAGGACAAAAGTAGTGGACTGGCACAAGGGAAAATACTTTGTATGCTGGCAGAGGATGGCCAGTGTGGTAGTGGCAGTGACGGTTGAAAGACAGAAAAGTCCTACTCGGTGTTTTTTTATTTTTTTAAGCTGGAAACTTGGTTGCACTACCTTGGAAGATCTTGGGCAATGGAGTAAGTAATTTTGAACAGAACACTGGGGCTAGGACTGAGCCACTGGATGGTGTGAAGGATTATTGTTTGCCTATGGGCCAGATGCAGCCACTGTGAGAAAGCTGCCTTGCAGGATCATCCCTCAGTGTCCTACAGCAAAACTGGTAGGGCTGTGCCAGATAAACTGGGCAACAACTCATGGGGAAATTTAAGCAACATATGCTTTTTGGGGAAAGCCATTGCATGGCCAAGGGACATGAAAATGTTTGAAAAGGTCAATGCCTCTCTATTAAGCAGGATGAGAAAACCTTCATGCTTGCACACCTGCAGGGATTGGGGACAAAGATGTCAAGAAGATGGGAACAGGCTGGGTGCCTGTGGCTAAGTGGTTAGGGTACCGGCCACATACAATGAGAGTAGAGGGTTCGAACCCAGCCTGTGCCTGCTAAACATCAATGACAACTGCAACAAAAAATAGCAGGGTATTGTGGAAGACACCTGTGGTCCCATCTACTTGGAAGACTGAGGCACGTTAATCCCGTAAGTCCAAGAGTTTGAGGTTGTTGTGAGCTGTGATGCCACAGTACTCTACCAAGGACAACATAGTGAGACTCTGTTTAAAAATATATATATATATATATTATTTTTACTGTTCTCTTGGATGTGATGCTGCTTTTTAGTTTGATCAGATCCCAGTAATATAATTTTGGTGTTGGTTCAATTGCCCAGGGAGTCTTCCTCATAAAAAATTATCCCAGGTCAATTTGTTCAAGAATTTTCCCCACACTACCTTTTAATATTTTTATAGTTTCATGTCTTAAGTTTAAATCTTTTATCCAATGAGAATCAATCTTTTCTAATGGGGGTACAGTTTAATTCTTCTACAGGTTGACAGCCAGTTCACCCAGCACCATTTGTTAAATAGGGAATCTTTCCCCATTGAATGTTTTTGAAAGGTTTGTCAAAGATCAAATGACTATAAGTTTCTGGGTTCAACTCTTGGTTTTCTATTCTATTCCATACATCGACATATCTATTTTTTGTGCCAGTACCAGGCTTTTTTGATCACTATAGATTTATAGGATAGCCTGAAGTCTGGTCATGTGATACCTCCTGATCTGTTTTTATTTCTGAGTAGTGTATATGCTATTCGAGGTGTTTTTCTGATTCCATATAAAATGAAGCACTATTTTTTCAAGCTCTTTAAAGTATGAAGATGGTACTTTAATAGGGATTGCATTAAATCTGTAAATTGCTTTGGGTAGTATAGAAATTTTAACAATATTCATTCTTCCCAACCTTGAGTATGAAATGTTCTTCCGTTTGTTAACATCTTCATCTATTTCTTTACTCAGAGTTTCATAATTCTCTTTAGAATTATGAGATCTTTCACATCCTTTGTTAGATTAATTCCCAGATATTTCATCTTCTTTGGTACTACTATAAAAGAAATAGAGTCCTTGACTATATTTTCAGCTTGACTATTGTTGGCATATATAAGAGGTACTTTTTTGTAAGTATTGATCTAACAGACAGCCTTCAGAATGGGAAAAGATATTTGAAGGTTATGCTTCTGACAAAGGTCTGATAACTAGAATCTACAATGAGCTCAAACTGATCATTAAGAAAAAAAAAATACAATTTGTATGTGGGAAAAAGACTTGAATAGAAACTTTTCTGAAGAAAACAGGTGCATGGCTTATAAATACATAAAAAATGCTCATCGTCTTTAAATATCAGAGAAATGCAAATCAAAACCACTTTGAGATATCATCTAAGTCCAGTAAGATTAGCCCACATAACAAAATCCCCAAACTACAGATGTTGGCATGGATGCAGAGAGAAGGGAATACTTCTATACTGCTTGTGGGAATGCAAGCTAATACAGCCTTATTGGAAATATATTTGGAGAATACTCAAGAAACTAAAAGTGGACCTACCATTTGATCCTGCAATCTCCCTACTAGGTATTTATGCAGATGTTTACAAATCATTTTACAACAAAGACATTTGCACCAGAATATTTATTGCAGCCTAATTCATAATAGCCAAGTTATGGAAGCAACCCAAGTGCCCATTGACCTATGAATAGATTAATAAATTGTGGCATATGTACACCATGAAATACTATGCACCCATAAAAAGATGGAGATTTTATATCTTTTATGTTTACCTGGATGGTGCTGGAACATATTCTTCTTAGTAAAGTATCTCAAAAATGGGTAAAAAAAAAAGTATTCGATGTATTCAATAGTACTATGAAATCAGTATATAATCACCTACACATTCTTAGGGATGTTAAAACATAACTATAGTCCAGAAGGAAAGAGGGAAGAGGAAAGTTAGGGGAAGGAAGTAGGGACCAGGAGGAGGGAATGTTTTAGGAGGGATCCAAACTAATGTGCATAATGTAATGATACATTTCTATACTAGTAAGAATAGGGTATGTAGCTTGATGCCGTAGTGCAGTGGTTATGGTGGTGGCCATATGCACTGAGGCTGGTGGGTTCAAACCTGGCCCGGGGCAGCTAAACAAAAATGACAACCATAACAAAAAATAGCCAGGCATTGTGACAGGTGCCTGTAGTCCCAGCTATTTGAGAGGCTGAGGGAAGAGAATCACTTAAGCCCAAGAGGTTGAAGTTGCTGTGACCTGTGATGCCACAGCACTCTATTGAGGGTGACATAGTGTAATTCTGTCTCAAAAAAAAAAAAAAAAGAGAATAGATTATGAATGTTTTTGCTCCAACAAATAAGTAAGCAAGGAAATGGTTATGTTAATCAGTTAGATGTAAGCATTCCACATTGTATATCAAATCAGCACATTGTACCCCATAAATGTATTAATGCACACAGTTATGTTTTATTAAAAAATTAGAAAAAAAAAAGAAGATTGGAACGGTTGAGCTTGGCAAGACAGAAGCTTCCAGTCTCCATTGTTTAGACCTGTGTCAGCATTGTGATTAGCATCTCATACTCTAGAAGATGATCTGTTGTCCAGAAAATATATGATATATATACTTTAAATTTTTTTAACTTTTTGCCCCTAGATTTTTCTTTTTCTTTTTTTCTTCTTTTTTCTCTTGTAATTATAATTTTTTTTTTACTATTTCCTCCTTTAATAATAAGGTCTCCATTTGGGCTAGTTTTTTTTTTTTTCGGTCCTGTTATTATTTTCCCCAAAGTTTTATCCCTTAAAGTTGTTTTTTCTTTGTTTTGTTTTGATTTATAGTATTTTTGTTTTTCTTCTCTATTTGGTGGAAATAGGGTCATGTGTCACCTCAGGCTAGCAAAGAGCTTCTGACCTCAAGGGACCCATACACACAACTCCCCGCCCCAGAGGTTCCAATTTGTGGATGTGGGCAAAGTAGCCTGCTGTACACTGCTCTTACTCCTGTATCTATCTTTCTGTTTCTCTCTTCTTTTTGTCAATCCTCCTTTTACTTGCCCCCTTACTTTTTCTTTCCTCTCTCTCTTTTGATCTTTTATATTTTCTTGGTTTTCTCTTTACTCTTCCATCTAGTGCTACCCCAAAAGGACACTTCAACGCCTTATGACACAGGCACAGTCACTTAAAGAGTAGGAGGAAATAGAAAGAAAAAAAGTAGGGACGGGAAAAATACAGAAAGAAAACATCCATGAGCAAGAAACAGCACAAAAATCCTGGCAACATGAAAAACCAGAAAAACACAATCCCCCACCAATGCATCATGAGGTAGCTACTGAAGCTACCTCATGTACAGGTAGCTACCTGTGCAGAAATGTTGAAAATTAAATAAAGGGAATTTAAAATATGGATGGTTAAAAAAAATGAAAGGCATTTCTGAGAATGTGGGAATAAGAAGTAAATCAAAAAACAGAATCTGATAAAAGATGAATGATATGATGGATATGGAAAAGATATAGGAGAGCTTAAGTAATTGAATCATTCAATCAGGGAACTTAAAGATGCATTACAAAGTATCAATAACTGTTTAGACCATACAGAAGAAATAATCTCAGAGGTAGAAGATAAAGTTTTTGAGCTAACATAGTCAGTTAAAGAGACAGGAAAAAAGACAGAGAAAGCAGTGTTCATTGAGAGAATTATGGTACCTCCTAAAGCATTCACATATATAAATTATAGGTATCACAAAAGGGGAAGAATACCCCAGAGAAAAGGAAGCCCTACCACAGAACATAATAAATAAATATTTACCAAAAAATTTACCAAAAATCACCAAAGATTCTGGCACACTCCTTTCAGAAGGATATAGAAATTCAGGTTGTCTCAATTCAAACAGAGATTCTCTAAGACACATTCTCATGAACCTATCCAAAGTCAACATAAGAGAGAAAAATCCAGCAAGCAGCTAGGATTTATTGCCAATTGACCTACAGGAGCAAATCCATCAGGGTGACAAGTGGATTTCTCAAATGGAACATCTCAAACCAGAAGAAAATTATCATCTACCTTTAACCCACTTAAACGAAATAGATCACATTAGATGCCTATACCCAAAATACAGAAAGAGAGCACATCAAACATCTGATGAATCCTCTTAAGAAAATGGAAAAAAAAAAGAGCAATCCAATCCCAAACCAAGTAGAAGAAAAGAAATTAATCAAAATTAAATCAGAAATAAATGAAATTTAAAATAAAAGAATCATTCAGAGAATTAATCAAACAAAAAGCTGGTTCTTCAAAAACATAAATAAAATTGATAAACCAGTGGGCAGATTAACTAGAAATAGAAAAATAAAAGCTTGAATAGCCATAATCAGAAATGAAAAGGGGGAAATAACAACTGATACCAAAGAGATACAAGATTATTTCTGACAACTGACAAAAACCCTATGTCCAGAAATTTGACTATATAGAGGAAGTGAAGCAGTACCAAGAATCACACCATCTCCCTAGTCTTGAATGGGAATAACTAGATCTCTTGAACATACAAATATCAAAATATCAAGCAATGAGATTGCAGAAACACTAAAAAAGCTTCCATTAAAAAAAAAAAAAAAAAAGCCTGGGACCAGGTGGCTTCAAATCAGAATTCTATCATACCTTCAAAAAGGAGCTTGTACCTATACTGAAGAACCTATTCCAAAACACTGAGAAGGAATAAAGCTTCCCCAACACATTCTATGAAGAAAACAACACCTTGATTCCTAAACCAGGAAAAGACCCAACTAAAAAGGAGAACAACAGACAAATTTCACTAATGAATATTGATGTAAAAATACTCAACAAAATTTTTACTAATAGATTGCAGCTACACATTAAAAAATATATACATAATGGTCAAGTAGGCTTCATCCAAGGGATCTAAGTCTGGTTTCATATATTCAAATCCAGAAGTGTAATGCACCATATCAATGGAAGCAAAAACAAAGACCATAAGATCTTCTTAATAGACATAGAAAAAGCATTTGACAAAATTCTTCATCATTTTCTAACAAGAACACTTAAAAATAGACATAGGTGGCACATTTCTTCAGCTTATTGAAGTGATCTATGACAAGCCCACAGTTAACATCATCCTGAATGGAGTAAAACTGAATGATTTTTAACTTTGAATTGGAACCAAATAAGGATGTCCATTATTACCAATGTTATTATTCAACATTGTGCTGGAAGTTCTATCCAATGCAATCAGAAAAGAGGAGGCTACAAAGGGCATCCAAATGGGAAAAGAGAATGTCAAACTCTCACTCTTTGCTGATGATAGGATCTTATATTTGGAAAAACCCAGAGACTTAGCCACAAAAGTCATGGAAGTGATCAAGAAATACAGTAATGTCTCAGGGTATAAAATCAATGTACACAAGTCAGGAGCCTTTGTATATGCCATTATACAAGCCAAGTTGAGAAGCAAATCAAGGACACAATTCCCTTCACAGTAGCTTGAAATAAAATTAAATACTGAGGAATACACCTAACAAAAGAGATGAAGGATCTTTACAAAGAGAATTATGAAATCTTAAGAAAATGAATGCAGAAGACATTAATGAAAGGAAGAGCATACCATAATCGTGTCTGGGAATTATCAACATTGTTAAAATGTCTATTTTACCCACAGCAATCTACAGATTAAATGCAATCCCCATTAAAGTATCAGCATAATATTTCGTAGAACTGTAAAAAATATTACTCCGTTTTTATAGATACAGAAAAACCCTAAGTAGCTTTGGCTATTCTTAGTAGTAAAAACAAAACTGGAGGCTTCGCCCTACCAGACTTCAGACTATATTACAAGAACATCATAAGCAAAACAGTGTAGTATTAGAGCAAAAATAGAGACGTAGACATATGGAACAGAATAGAAAACCAAGAGATGAAAACAGTCTGTATTCTCCATCTGATCTTTGAGAAACCAAACAAAAGCGTACAGTGGGGAAAAGAATCCCTATTCAACAAATGGTGCTGGGAGAACTGGATAGCCACATGTAAAAGATAGAATCTGGATCCACATCTTTCACCACTTACAGAAATTTACTCACAATGGGTAAAAGATTGAAATCTAAGGCATGAAATGGTAAAAATCATAGAAGAAAATCTGGGGAAAATTCTCAATAATGTTGGGCTTGGGAAAGATATTATGAAAAGAATTAAGTGGCCATTGCCAAGGCAAAAATTAGGAAATGTGACTTAATTAAGCTGAAAATATTTTTGCACAGCCAAGGACACAACAAGTTAAGCAAAAAGACAACCTTCATAGTGGGAGATGATATCTTCAGGGTATGAATCTGAAGAAGGCTTGATAACAAGAATCTACAGAGAACTCAAATTAATCAATAAACATACAGTAAACAATCCTATCTACCATTAGGCAAGAGATATGAACACAACTTTCTGTGATGAAGACAGACCAATGGCTAACAAAAATTTGAGAAAATGGTCGTTGTCCATAATTGTCAGTAAATTCAAATCAAACCCATTTTGACATAGCACACTACCCTCATGAGAATAGCCCACATCATAATGTCCGAAAGCTGCAGATGTTCACCTGGATGGGCTAAGATGGGAACACTTTTACATTGTTCATGGGACTGAAAACTAATACAACCTTTCTGGAAGGCAATATGGAGAATCCTCAAAGAACTCCAATTAGATCACCTGTTTGATCCTGCAATTCTATTACTAGGTATCTAAACAGAAGAAAAGAAAATCATTTTCTCTAAAGGACATTTACATTAGACTGTTTATAAAAGTACAGGGCAATCGCCAAAATGTGAAAACTTTCTAAATACCCACCAACTGAAAAATGGATTAACAAGCTATGGTATATGTATACCATGGAATACTATTTAGCCACTAAAAAGATGGTGTATTTACATCTTTTGTATTAACCTGGATAAAGTTGGAACACATTCTTCTTAATAAAGTATCACAAGAATGGAGAAGCAAGTATCCAATGTATTCAGTTCTAATATGAAGGCAGTAGATGATCTACTACATGTCCTCATAAGAGAAAAACTCAAATCAATTCAAGTAGCAGGACAAGAGAATGAAAGAATGTGGAGAGGAGAGGAGAGAGTGGAATGGGTAGTTACAATGTATGGCATATATCTCAAGTGTGGGACACAATTGTAAGAGGGACTGCACCTAAGAAATGCAATCAATGTAACCTAATTCTTTGTACATTCAATGAACCCCAAACAATAAAAAGAAAAAAAATAAGATTTCTGTAGGGGCTAACTCCAAAAACTAGAGTGCAACAAAGCATGATGAGTTAAATAAACAGATTATATCAAATATCCTCTTAATGTGTCACAAAGAATTCTCAGTGAAAATACTATTTCATGGTTTTCTTTACAGAGATCTATCATGTCTTTTGTTTGATATATTCCAAGGTATTTCTTCTTTTTTGGTGCTACTGTAAAATTACTAGAATCTTTGATTCTATTCTCAGCTTGAAAGTTGTTGACATATATGAAGGATACTGATTCCATGATATTGATTTTGTATGTCAAGATGCTTCGATATTCCTTGATCATTTCTAAGAGCTTTATAGTTGAGTCCCTGGAGCTTACCAGTTATAAGAGCATGTCATCTTCAAAGAGTGAGAGTTTCACCTCCTCTGTCCCCATTTGAATACCCTTGATGTCCTTCTCTTCATGATTGCAATGGCTCTGACTTTCAACAATATATTGAATAGCAGTGGTGATAATGGGCATCCATGTCTAGTTCCAAAACTTAGTGGAAATGCTTTCAATTTTATTCCATTCAATGTTATATTGACTGTGTGTCTGTTGCAGATGGCCACTATCAGTTTAAGAAATGTACTACCTTAGCCTATTTTCTTTAGTGTTCTTATCAAGAAAAGATGATGTATAATTATTTTTTCAAAACCTAGTCAGTATTTAATTTTGTATTTTTTATTAGCTATTTACTGAATGGCTCTTAAGTATTTTTCCCTTTTCACCATAGGCATCATTCTTTCTTAATTTAATTTTTATTTATTTATTAACTTATTTCTTCATTTTTAATTAAATGATAACTGTGTACATTAATGCATTTATGGGGTACAATGTGCTGATTTGATATACAATATGGAAAGCTTACATAAAACATGTTAACATAACCATCACCTCACTTACTTATTTGTTGTGGTAAGACATTTATAATTTACTCTTAAAAACTTTGAAATGTACCATTGTATTATGCACAGCAGGTGAATGTTTTATTTAAGTTATAACTGTTTACATTTATGAGGTACCATGTGATGATTTGATATACAATGGAGAATGCTTAAGTCAAACTGAATAACATAGCCATCAACTCACTTACTTATTTTTTGTGGGAAGACATTTGAAATGTACTTTTATTTAATTTAGGACATGCACATGCATTGTGCATATTAGGTGAGATCCCACCAAATGCCCTCCCTCCTTCCACCAAACACCCTCCCCCTCCCCTCTCCATCCTTTCCACTACCCTTTACTAGACTATATTTGTGTTTTATCATTTGTATGAGTATATAACTTTTTATATATTGGTTTCTTAATAGTATTGAGTACACATACTTTTTTTCCTCCATTTTTGAGATACTTTACTAAGAACGTGTTTCAGCTCTATCCAGGTAAACATAAACAATGTAAAATTTTCATGTTTCTATGGTGAAATGGTATTTCAGCATATACGAATACTACCATTTGTTAAGGCATTCATAGTTGATAGGCATCTGGGTTATTTCAATGACTTGCAAATTATTTATTGGACTGAAATAATCATTCTACACTGCTTGTGGGATTGAAAACTAATAAAACCTTTTGGGAGAGAAGTATGGATAATTATGAAAGAACTAAAAATTGACCATTTGTTCCTGAAATCCCATTATTAAGTATCTACCTAGAAAAATAAAATCATTTTACAACAAAGACATCTGCCCCAGAATATTTATTTCAGCTCAATTCATAATTGCCAAATCATTGAAGTAACCCTAATACCCATCAATTAATGAATGGGTTAACAAACTGTGACCTATGTAGTCTATGGAATACTATTCCGTTATAAGAAAAGATGGAGGGCTCGGCGCCTGTGGCTCAGCGGGCTAAGGCGCTAGCCATGTACACCTGAGCTGGCGAGTTCAAATCCAGCCCAGGTCTGCCAAACAACAATGACGGCTGCAACCAAAAAATGGTCGGGCGTTTTGGCGGGCGCCTATATTCCCAGCTACTTGGGAGGCAGAGACAGGAGACTCGCTTGAGCCCAGGAATTGGAGGTTGCTGTGAGCTGTGATGCCATGGCACTCTATCCAGGGTGACAGCTTGAGGCTCTGTCTCAAAAAA